>JAQFZW010001028.1:0-35111 GCA_034687055.1 Heteromurus nitidus | reverse complement strand
GGGAAATTGTACGATCGCGGAGTCTGGAGAAACGAAGCATTTTTTCTAAGTCAACAAGCACTTTGACTTTACCAATGAGCAAATAGCAAATGTGAAAATGCCTTCGCCTGAGATGATAAACCACCCGCCTGCTCGTGTTGGTTTGAAGTGAATATTGACAGAGAGCGGGGGTAAAAGAAGAGGACGGCATAAAAGTAGTTGTAGTTGTTATGTGAGTAGGACGAGCATCATGAAAAGAAAATACATATTCATTGCAAACATTGATGGCATTTGAAGAGCAAGATGTATTTCAAGATTTGCACTGTCCCTATAATCCGACGCGACGTATAAACTTTGCGTAGGATTGATGTGCTCAAAAGATGTGGTTCACCTATTTCATCACGTGTGTAGTGTGTAACCTTTTATGCTTTTCAAGTATGATATTCTTTAAGTGATGCCTTCATACTTCATCATGAATCAATTGTGAATTTACGTAACCATAATCAACAATTAGTATACGAATAACACTCAAATGGTCATAATCTTCAAATGAATTGAATATGAAGTCGACGCAATATAATACCCGTCATTCCTTATTAAACACACAATCATGTGCTATAATCTACCATAGAAAATTTTACATGTCAGGAGTCCTCCTTCCAATAATTTCCGACACGAGTCTGGTCTTGCTCGAGAGAAAAACAAATTCCACGTAGTTCCAGCATCAGATAAACTTGTAAACAAATTGAGCTTTGTGCCAGTCCTGGCCACCGACCTCGCCCGTCTCTGTTACATATCAACACGGGGAAGCTTTGTTGAGAAGTTGATTTTGTCAACTTCAATAAGTGCACTAGTGTCAACAGCGCGCTCCTACAAAAGATTTCGCTGGAATATGACTTCCGTAGTCAGACGCTTTGAAGTCGCTCTACACTTCACTCTCTCTCTCAGGCATAAGGATAATATAATACACTTCCGTTTGTCCTGGAGTCGTGGGCGAAATGAGCACAGCTTACCAGAACAAGACAAAAGAATTCGGCAAGGGTGTTTCATCAACATAGTCGTTTTCTAAATACTGAAAGGGCTTTATTTTTTCTCAAGCAGCAGGTTCCAATTTGTGACCATGACATGGTAATCTGACTTGAGGATTTCCTCTTTTCCCTCTCCGTCCCTGTCGTACTCCATCCACTTCACCATACATTACACAGAATATAATTGTTTCATGTGAGACAATTTTGATGTGGGTCGTAATTCAACAGGGACAAAAATAGCGCGTTTTTATACAGAGAGACCTTGCCGTTGGGGGAGTAGTCTTCTGCATGACAAAATTTATTGTTATGTACTTTCTAAGCGATTTTTACACATTTCTTATACTTTGTTTTAGAGACCTTGTGCATATTTTGTCGAGCGTGGTTGGGGGATTCCATGTAATTTCGTATTCGTTGAAGTATATGCACAATACTTTAAACAGACTCGTAGAGGCTTAAAGTGCAGACTTTCATAATGTGAGATCTGGTAAATTGTTGAATTTGTCACATTCAAATAATGCCTCTAGAATGGTATGATTTTAAAGTTTTTAGTGTCGACTACCACAGCAATACAACATGTGAAATAGTCTTGCAGTGTTATGAAAAATTAAATTTTGTCATGCATGGTCGTAGTAAATTCTTATTTTCGTATATTAAGTAAGTCATATATTTCCTAAATAAATAGTTACTGTTTACCCTTAAGTAAATTGCAAATTCATTTCTGTCGCCAACCAAAAATGACGCATAGGCGACGGAGCTCGAAGTTCATAAAACACTTTGAGTTGTAAACACAAAAAGATTCTTTTGGAAAAATATTAAAAAATCCAATAAATTCAACGAGTATTATAAACTTCCAGATTATAACACTTCATCTCAATCAACACATGTGTTAAGAGGCAAACGATATTCTTCGCTTGCTACGTTGCAAAGTGATTGTTCCCACGCCGATTCCAGCATTAGTGTAAAATGACATGCGGGAGTTTTCATTGGCTGTCATTCGGGTTTATCACAGTTCGCCAATCATCTATAAAAATGTGCCCGTAGTGCGCACAGACAAAGGTTTTACACCGGTTACACCTGTCTCTCACGCAAAAAGAATTATGTCATTGAATTACTTTTTCAGAAGCGTTTACAAACGCGTCGACTACGGATGATACATAAAAGATGTGACATGAAGACGCTTTCCCTTTTTTTGCGGCAGCATAACTTGAAAGGAGAGGCTGGAGAGAACTCCATTTCAGTGTAAAGTTTACAAACATGTTCAAAAGAATTAGACCGGAATCCAAGGAGATTTACTGGCGATAGGAAGGGAGCTTGTGAACCGTCATTCAAGTCCGTTATGTCTTCTCGCTCCCTTTTTTCTATTTGTTATCTTTATCTTATGGTACGACTATAGTCCCTGCAGGAAAAAAAGCTGAGTAAATGGATTGAACGACTGCGGGAACGAGCGTATATATCACACACTTGTTCACACATAAATCCAGATTCGTCTTTAGAGTAAGTCTAGACTCCTGCTCCATATATTACAAAATGATCGTCACAATTTTCTCTTTTTTTATTTTTGGCCGGAATACACTGACTGCTCATCTACGTTCACAAAGAACAGAGACTGAAAATGTGGTTTCATCATACTAAGTTTTCGGAGAGAGTGGAACAGGCATGTACCTCACCTATAGTAAAGGCAGAGGCAAGTCAAGTGAATACGTACGATTACTATATAGCTAGCAGCGATGAGAGAAGGGTTTCCGGTATATAGGAAAGCCTGGATACTATCAAGAATAGCGAAGACGTACAAAAGACAACTAGCGTTTCGTCATTCTATAAGTTTGTGCAGAACGTATGGTCGAACGGCCGGGAAGTCGATGTTTCTCGTAGGGGCATACGTTGTTGGTACATGTTTGCAGTGAGCAGTTGTGAGATTATGTTCTTGCACTTTGCAGTATCACAAAACAACGAAAAACGCCCCTGCAAAAATCCGTTTTTTCAGGATTCCGTCGTTAACTTTTGTTTGTTGGAGGAAACGCGGCACGACAGAATGAGGTTTGCATTAGTGAAATACCAACTTTCACTGACTTTCGAACAGAAAGATAATTCACGTTCGTTATGAAGTAATTTGAATGATGGCCTCATTGCAGAAAATTTACATGTTTTTTGTTGCGGCTGCTGTTGAGTTGATCAACATGGGAGTCACTTGCTGAAACAGGATGCGCTCATAAATTAGAAACCCTAATTGGCAAAAGTAAAAGCATAATATATCTCAGCGACAATATATAAGCTGAAACTAAACTACACCAATTTGTGTCTTAAGTTGCGTCAGCCAAGAGCGGAGTCGCCTCTGTGTGGTTTCGATTTCTTACTTGTTTACTTTAACGAAAGGAAACTGTAGGTGTAACTACCGAGATTCGATACTAAATCACCATACAGTATTTTCGCCAGTCTTTAAAACTCCATTTTGAAAAATCCTTTGAGGTACTTACCCGTTCTCCAGCAAATAACTGGAAATTGCAAATTTTACGCAAGTGCATTAATATCCTTTGCTTCACCAGAAACGAGTTTCAAAATACAAGCTGAGCCTTCTAATTTGCAAAACATGCAGGATAAATTCAAATCACCTTCGAGGCTGCAATGCTATCTCAACTACACGTTTATGCTAAACAATTTAAACCTAATTGGAATGGTTTAATGGGCTAACTCAATGCCTGCGCACTGCAGCATCATATCAGAGCTTGCTGAATGCCAATATGAAACAAGCTGCGGAACATTTCCAAACTGTAGATTTAAACATTCTAAAATGCAAATTGAGTGGTGATTTCCTCCTCTCGTATACCTTATAATGCACAAGCTAGCTGCCGATTAGGGTTAATTATATTCACAAATAAGTACAAATAGAAGTAGGTCGACGAGGAAAGTTTCATTGGTAACCACGCAAGTTAAAATCATCATTTTACAGGTCTAACGAAGCCTACGGAAATTAACTTTAATTGTCGAATGTCCTAATAATGCCTTCCAGGTGTGATCCAGTCTTTAGGAATGCACGCAGTAAGAAAGATGCGATTAAATTGAATTTTTAACTAATCGTAAGGGTGATCATCTACTACCATATTCTCAGGATATCCTTTTAACAAGGCTAGACTCACAGTTCAAAGCCACAAGGGAGGCGCATTACAGTTACAAAATCATTACCACAGGGGAGAACTTCACCGACAATTCTGGAACGAACATTGTGTAATGAAAAATATAATAATAAACCATTTCCGCGTCGAGATTACCTCTAAACACCAGGAAAGGATTCACTACGTCAATATATGTTTGTGTCGTGTCAAGGAGGCATTTAATAAACCGTAACCGGTCATATGCATTTTAGGAGCATTCAAGGAATTAGTTTGATTTCCTGGTCTGGTTGTAATATTGCTATGCACGAGACCATCTTGATTTCACTGCTGTTATTAGACGTTTTCCTTGCCCACGGGGTGTTTTCCTTCATGAGTCCACGCCATTCCACTTACATGGGCAACCGTTCAATTTCATTCCTCCAAAAAAACTGTCAGCTGAAAAGGTTGGTTGGATGGTAAGGGAAGTAGAACGGACTCGAGCACGGAAGTCATATTTATTATTTACACAACCATACACGTCTGACTTCGGAGTAATTTCAGATCAAATGTCAAGAACAACGATTCATTTTACAGTTTTAGGCATATCTGTTGCTGAGCCATACATCATAAACACGTATCATATTGTCACAGGCAGGAGAGTCAAATTTTACTCATGTTGCATATGCCATAAATTATTTAGAATTAGAGAAAATGATCCAAGCGAGTTTTATAAACAGAACTACTTAACTATGCACATGTTTACTAATTCCTTGTATAGCCTTCTAACTCGGCAAGGGATTCAATTAACAGTTTCGAATTTCTCGCAAACCATGTAAAAACCACAAATTCAAGACCATTTCCTCTGTGCCACTAATACTGGCCCGTGGTCCATTCACATTG
This sequence comes from Heteromurus nitidus, assembly GCA_034687055.1. NCBI lineage: Eukaryota > Metazoa > Arthropoda > Collembola > Entomobryomorpha > Entomobryidae > Heteromurus > Heteromurus nitidus. Next base: position 30,115 of record JAQFZW010001028.1, on the reverse strand, counting down.
AGGAGAGGGGCCTACACGTGCACACCCGCACGCGATACGACCATGAATTTGACTCTGAATTTGACAGGTGTGTTAATTAGGAGAGACATTGTAAAGTATGTAATTTTTTTCTTTCAGCCCCCGTGGCCAGATGGGTGAAATTTTACAACAAGCCACTGCTCACTGCAGGAGCTCTAACGTTTGACTACACAGAGCCAAAAACATCAAACGACTCGGAATATTTCCTCACAGCCAGAACAGGATTCGGATTTAAGGAAATGGTCGAGTTTATTCTGCAGTACTTTGAGAGGTAACATGATTATTTATTTGATTTGTTTCGGCTTGTGTCTAATTTACCATTGTTTTTTTCTTACGTAAAACATACAGCTTTAAAAGCTTTAAGGACTTGTTGTGTATGTAATCCTGCAAGTAGTCTTGTATTGAACGGGTATCGTACTGTCCTACTCTCTAAACACAATGCTTCCCCATTTGGAAGCGATAGACAGTGGCAGTTCAATCAAAAGTTTTGTGGGAGTGCGAAGAGAGGAGCGATGTGAGGCCTATGACAAACGAACTAGTTTAATACCAAAAGTTTTCTCTCTCTGTATTTCTGTTCTAACGGGCGAAAAAAAATCAGAAGGTATTAGGAAAAGGTGAAAGGTCCTTTCTGAAATCGTTATTGTTCAAGAATCAGAATTTTTTGTAAAAGGTTTTATTTTTCTTTGGTGAAAACGAAAAGAATGTATCCTTGCATAAATGTGATAGGATTCGGTGTTCGTTTGTTCCTTTTTCTGTTCCGTCAATCCAGAGGTTTTTTCTATCCGAGACTTTAGTAGTCATTCGGAAATCCCCTTTGTCAAAAGGATCTCCTCTTCCTCTCTCCCTATTCTGACGATGACTTAGGTTGTTGACAATGTCTGGAAAAACTTGTTTTTTATTCACAAAGGAATTTCCATGAAGTTAGCAAGTTTAAGCTGTTTTTAGCATCTTGTCATATAGGATATTGTCTTCATATGTGTGGCATGGAATTGATGTATGGTTTATTGTGTGGAACTTTAGATTTTCATGGAAAAAAGCAATGTTGATTTATGACAAGGATGACATGAGTGAAGTGTCAGGACTTCACACTTGCAAATTTTTCATGTCATCATTAGCAGAATACCTGAAGGAAAACAAGTGGCCTTTCGGCAACTTTGACTTGAAGACCAACAATGTGAATGCGAGTACCAAAGAAATTCTTGCGAAAGAACTCGGTCTCAAATATTCAGGTAAGAAAGACAAAGACCCTTTATATACTTTCAGGAAATGCTTGAGCTGCTGCTGCTGCTTTCGCTGCGTGCTGATTTTCTGCCTTTAAGTCGTAACTAGTAGCTTCATATTTGCAGAATCGAGAGCTTGAGCAGACTTTTAAATAATACGCTGTTATTGCTTTTTAGCTTTACATCTAACTTCCCTTATGTACGTATTAGATGTGTCTGCGGTGCTGTGCAAGCTGAATGGACTGGCATGCACTCTCCGTCTCCGTTATCCATGCTCTTACATCAAGTTCAGGCAAATATTTTACAGAATATGTTTGAAGAATGGTGTTAGTATGGTCGGTGCGGTGTAATTTTGAACAAAAATAAACATAATTTGTAGCACTAGTTTTACCAGATTCCTTACAATATACATAATTCTAAACATTAATTTGAAGATTCTTCTCAACTTCGTCCATTTTCACTTTGACTAGAATACCTTGCCCATCAAAGGAAATGAGTACCCTTTCAGAGATTTTACGAAACTACACTAAATCTCAATTTGCAGACTAAACCAAATTAAAGTGGAAGAGTATAAATGAGAAAGGAAAATGAAGAATTCCATATTCACAGATAACTTTCTCCATTACAAGTATACACCGAGAAATGTCCTCTTGTATTATTCGTATCCTGTTGGCAGTTATTTGCGTTCCGACTAGGCAGTTTGCCTCTTACGCGTTAAGTTAGTAATTGGCATGGGAAAATATGAGCTCCGTTACTTACCTAACAATTTATTGTAGTTGGATAGATCTGTTAGTTATAGATTCATTGATTTATCGATTAGTTTTTTGTATTAGCTAACTTTCACACTTTAAACATGAATAATTCAAAATTGGACATATTTCATCTCTAGGGAATAACAATAAACTTTCCCGCGGCTCATCAATCATCCAAGTTTGCGCAAGCTCTTCATACGTACTTTGTATTTGTCACATCACCTTTCTCCCAAGTGAAGCTATGCCGACAATCATAGACACATAGCTCCAACAACTTCTACACGGCCATTTCTCCTTCATTTCAAGCACAGTAATTTCTGTAACATAATAAACGTGAAATATTTCAAATATCATAAAACGTTTTCCATCCATTCCAAAACCCTAAATATATGTATCTTGTTTGCCGCTTGGCATTGGCAAAAAGCATCTGCCGAATTTTGCGAGCAGAGCGTGCTCACAACTTACTGGCCAGAATGCACTTCGAGACTTCATGCATGTTTTGCACAAATCATCAGATTCATCTAATTTTGCAACTCGTCACTGTCCGAAAGGAAATGAGCAAAAAAGAGAATCGCATATGTGCCTATGTGTGCATATCGAGCAAATTGAAGTATGAGATCATAGAGTTTTATCACCATTTGAGTACTAGTGATTGACACAGAAATAAGCAATGGAGTCTGTTCAACGATCGGATGGGGAGCAATCAAACCATACCACCACCATAGCTGCTACATATACTTATCCTTCTTATATGCCTTTTGTAGGTGTTAGGAATGTTGGGCTATGTTGCGAATTCGATTTACTTCGCCAGAGTCGTCCCTGTTGTGGTGGTTAGACTTTATCGGTTATGCGCAACAAGAACTCTCTCCGTCCACTGTTTACACTAGATTTACCTCGGGAACTCATGAAGTGTTTAGACGAAGACCCTACATCTTATCGTTAACTCCATAGTTACTACATACGAGAGAGTGGAGGTTATATAAGACATATGTGGACTTGGTCAAAATCTAAAAATAAGGCGTTCCCATGTAGTTATGTAGGTGTTTGTGTCGTAAAGTCAATATTTCATGATGTTGCAATATTTTGCCTCTTGTTGTGGACGGACAACAATAGGCAGTTTAGGTCACATAAATGCGTCATGTCATGACCACGCTACAATAAGATTGCGTATTTCATATTCTATAGTCGAATACAATCCTCTTCAAAGGTTATGATGTCATGGCATTAAAGTGTCGAACTAAATCGCTAACGATGAGTCTCGAGTGGGTAAAGTGATAAAATAACATGGATTGAAGAGACATCCCGACATCATTTGTCAATTATTAGACAGGACGCATCATGATAAGAAAAGTTAACGAAGCTAAAGGACCCTTGACTCCATGATTTCGTCGAAAAGCATGCCATTGCCATGAAACGCAGATTTACGTACTCCACTCCACACTAATACCTCGCGTACGTTATAAACCCTGGTATTGGTCAGTGAGGTTGACGTTGTTTGGAACGTGCAAGACAACAAAAGGCATACTATAGCTAACAATGATCTATCATTTAGTGATAATTATATTGAGTGTTTGATGTGACACATTAAACAACTACATTTTGCAAGTTACGTGGATTTTGTTTTTGCAACATCTCACATCATGTCATTTCATTTATACCCGGACGGAGATGCCGTAAAACGTTCACCCAGTCTGAAAATACCCTTCTGTGCATGTCCACGTAAATAAATAATAATAAGCATGCTTAATCTATGACCAGCTGGTCATTCCATACAATACGTAGCAGAGCAGAAAAGACAAGTGGAGCGATTGTGTGAGAGAGAGATATCCACTCGGGGAAAATTTTGATTGTCCCGAAGTGGCCATAAAGAGAAAAGTGAATTAATGTTTTCTCATTTGGGTTGCGATATAGCTGGTTACAATCCGTGGGTGGAGGAAGGCGTATATATAGAAGTAAATAAGGTCTGAAATGCGAAATCGATAGAAACTTCAGCGATTTGCAAGTTTAAAAGATTAACTGAGATGACATTCGAATACCAGAACTAACTGGTATTATGGAAGGGACAACAAAATCATGAATACATTTGCTTGCACTCTTGAAACGCCACGTGTTTTACATACGGACGGTGTTGCCAATATATTTCTGCCATTTCATCTTCACTTCATTTTGAACGAGTAAAAACTGGTGTACGTGCTAACATTTGTCATAATAATAATCTTTGCACTTGTATGTTGCTCATGTACATATCCGTATTGTGTAGACACAGAGTTATTCTTGGCGATAAACGCATGAGTGGAGGTGGTATGCAGAGGTGTCCGTGCAACAACTACTGACGATATGAGTTGGATACGCTTATACAATCGATTATCTAGAGCAAACACTCGATAACAAACACCTCGGGAATATACCAGTGCTCGAAGATATATCGCGAAAAAACACACCGTCCCAGATCTCGCTGAATCAACACCGTTAGGCCGAGTTTGAGTAGAAGCCGTCAGTGAACCACCACGAATACTCGCATGTGTCAAATTTGAAGCTAATCGCTTGCTCCTGTAAGATGCTAGATTGCAAACAATCCAACCATATTTTATCTGGGTTGGACGTTGAAGAATGTGCGTTAGAGAAAAACATATGTATAAAGAATGTGGCGGTGATGATTAAAGAAATGTCCGCTATCTTTTTAATATCGATTGAGCCAAGCAGTTTTATATGTGCGTTCATTGATTCATTCCTATCATTTTGAACTACAACATTCCATTCTGTGAATGCCCTGTGATGTTCTTTTTCTATGAAGATCAAACAACCCGATTTAACTCAAATATTTCCGATTAGCAAACGTTTAGTACATTTGCAATGCTGCATGCTTTCAATCATCATATCAATTCGTATATAGCAATCGAAATGAACCATGATAAAAATCTAGGCTGTACATCCTATTGAAATTCTTTCCTCAACGTCTCATCCATAAAAACATGCAAACTTGCAACAGAAATTTCATATGCATGCACAATCACTCGGCTTCATTCCTATTCGAGAAGAAAATACGTCTCCGTAATACACGTAAAGGGAATAATATCGTCGTAGTGCACCGTGATTGTTGGGTTTACATCCTGGGCATGTCTTCCGAAATCTTCCCCGAAATGGTAACCACAAAATTTAATGGGTTCACTTCGTTTTTCCAGTCACCGATCAAGTAAACGAAGACAAGATTGATTTATTTAGAACACATGAAGGAAGATTCCGCAATGAATGGAGTACATCTCATATTTTATGCAAATCTCCACAGAAATTGCAACTTGTGCTACACTCTGAATCACGCGTAATAATATATGCACGTATGTATGTATATCTTCACTATGCCATAAACGCAAGGCCTTTCTTCACAATATAACATTATGCTTTTCGAACAATCCCTGTTTGCAAAAGCGAGAAAAAACTTTGCGTCCTTGTTGTATGCATTTCCATCGTCGTCACTGCACTAGTCAACTGACTCAAAGTATCAAACTGTATCAAAGTAGAGAAGAAACAGAAAATTGGATGTGACACTCAAGAAGGCACAAGACGACAAAGGAGCAACTTATGAAAGTTTATCACATGTTACGAACAATAGTGCCTGCAACTAGACTAATTTTGTAGACGACGTTCTTTTCCTATTTTTGTACGTATTCAATGCCTGCTTACGTAGACTCTCTTCCTTTCGAATGAGCGAATCACATTCACTTGATTATGTTTCACACCCATTACAATTATTTGGGTTTGTTTTTTTGTCCGAGTGACGCAAGCAAAGCGAGTGTAATAACATATGGGAGAAAGTCCGTAAGAAAATCAATGGAGGAAGTGAAAGAAAAATATTTTCCCATTAGCTCAGTTTCTACCATTTTTGTTTGTCTCTCTGCAGTAACTAGTGTCTGCTGTTGTTGTGAATATTAATCAATCTAGCACAAGTCCCAATAAATGATTGCAAAAACAAAGGCCACGCTAAAGATTTTTTATATTGAACTAGAGCCAAATGTAGGCTGTCGCACAAGTTGTTCTCATAACGACGCATTTCGAAACGTGGATTGTGTGTCAACGAACATTGCGAACGCCATTATATTCCGTACTTGTTGCTACAAGTGTTACAAGTCTCGTTTAATCAGCTAGCCACAGTGCGTTGCATCCATAAATAAAATGATACTAACAATAAGAAAGGTTGGAACGAAGTTGGACAATTGAATACCATGTAAATTATATGGTGCAAGTAAGAGGACGTACCTTTAGCAAAAGCAACCTAGGAAAAACCTATGACCTGTTTTAGGGTGTATTCATGTTCAAGCATAATATATAGTCTGTTGAGATCAAAGTTCGACTCGAATAAATTATGGTTTGTTGCAAGAGCTAGTAGGTTCGCAGCTAGTCAGTTGGTATAAGAATATTCTAAAAATAAAGATGAAAAATAAAATACCACTTATCAAGATGAAAAAACAGTGAATCGCTCACGTAAATTTCACCAAAGGAATAATACTTACTTATGCAAATAATCCATACATGGGGACGGTTTTCACCGGACTGCTTGGATTTCCAGCACTTTGTTCTATGAAGTCACTGTGAAATCGAGAGAGTTCAATTGAACCGTAATGACTGGGTTAAAAGGTGTAAATTTAATACTCTGTTTGTGCGCTTGTGGACATAATGTGTAATCTGTTCGCTTGCATTTACGCGACAACCCTTCAGAATCCAGTGGCAGGATCGGAATGTGGTTTTCCATTTTTGCTGTCTCCTCCATCATGCGTTATAACCTCTGTAGAGCAGGAGTTGTCACTGCTAGATACCACAAGCCCAACAGATCCATAGTACACGAACCAACAGTCAGAGCAGGCTGGTACAACCGTACACACTAGGCTATTAGAACTTATCATCCCTTATCATCGATTTAGAAATTTGCGATTTATTTGCGAATCATGCATGCGAAACAAACAACTCCAAGAATATTCGGCCATTTGACTTTACAGTTTTAATCAAATAATAGCAAACACTATTACGTAAATTTTAAATGATGAGTACTTTCAGACATCATAATGAGAACGACATTTTATTATAGTTACACATGCGAATGATAATGAGAACGACATTTTACTATATATTTACACATCCGAATGTTGTTTAGTACGTACCATACCAACCTCCCACGCATGGAGCACATAGCGGTAGAATAATTTAATTGACAGTTTATATACGTACTTGTTACAATGCAAAAAATAAATATACAGTGCGCCGTGCTCTTTCACCTTATTTCCTTTCGACGAATGGAAGCAAGTTTTTAATGAATGATATGATTTCGTTTCGAAAATACAAACAAAAACATTTTCCCACACAATATTCGAGTACTATATCTCACAGGCAAACTTATTTGGTTGTTGCTCACAACTACGAATGTATTTTTAGGTCAATTGTTTCCCACGTGGATAACATGAGACGAGTGGAAACTTTCCAGCTAATGCAATTGTTCGCACTCCAATCCTTTCCCTCATGAGCTGGCGTCGAGTAATTCTTTCCTGGTGGAATAGAGTTGTCTTGCATAGACTAGAAAACTCTGTTTGCAAAATATTTACATAATAATGTAGATGTACATAATGAACCACACTTTCCCTGGATGGGCACGTGCGCATCCTAGTAATTAATGCTGAACAATGCGTAGGTGAAAAAAGATTAGAAAGTTAGAGAAACATGTAATCACGCTTGATAATCCATCATGAAAACTTAATTACAAAGTTCATGTGTCATGCATTTCCAAATGCAATTATGATCGTGTTGATCCTTGAGACGTTACTCAAGGTTGTTGTACAACAAACAAATATACCTCCCATGCAATTCAATCTGAAGGATATCTCGCATTAAACTTTGATGTTCCATCCATTTTTATGTATACACTTTCTTTCGTATTTCCAGCTTAGTTTGGTTTCATTTCTGACAACCTTGTGGGAGTTTGGAAAGAGGGAGAAAAGTAGGACATCTTGTGTGTATGCATTCTAAAATTGTCACGCTAAAAATAAACCATCTTTTCTTCTAAACAACGCCTCATTTCATCTTATTCCACTTCTCGGCTCGACATTAATCTGGACAAACGACCTTTGCTCATTCTTCATAGATGATCAGTATGTCCCTGGCTGATAGGAAGTATATTTTAAGCACTTACGAGCTCGACTCATTTTATGACGGAGATGAAGCTTATTTATGTTTTCGAAAATATTGACCGCAGGTTTTAACCGTATTAGTGGTATTACCAAAGGATGGGACTTAATATAAAACCTCGTAACTCTACGTTGGAAATTCTACATGTTTTCAGTTTTTCATAAACGTGAATTTGCTATATGTGGCACACGCAGAATTAACGATACGGGCGCTCACTTGAGCAAGTGACAAGGCTAAGCTCGTCGAAAGGACGAGAGCATTTCGGCAAACATCTTCAGCGGCATGGGGCCAAACAGCGATTATTCAGACATGTTGCCCATGTATGACTCTCAAGTATTGGAGAGAAAGTAGACGCCGCGATGATATGCGAAGACTATTTTGTCATTCCCAACTTCGTCAACAAGCTATGCGCAACGCAAACGCAAAATAAGATTGAGCTTCCACAATGGCCAGTTATTCTGCTGATTCAACTTCCGTTGTAACTACTCTCCACTCTATTTGTGATGATTAATGCATTTTATGGCACTCCGTTCACCCAGCTCGTTGCTCATTTCCTCGGTCCCTGGTTTTTTCCTCTCAGTTTTCGTGTGTTCTTGCTGCTGGAAGCAACCCATGATGATAAGCATAAAACATTAAGATCTGGAGTAGATGCGAGATGGAACATGACATGAAGGATATAGGGATATAGTTTATGGCTCGTGGCACTGAACTACAGTATGGCGTGAAGAGAAATCATTTGTATGTTTGGATAAAATGTGATAAAGGAAAGGATGGGTCTCCTGCAATTGAATACAATAACCATAACCTTTCAGAAAGCAATGGACCTTTTAGGTTGAGGTGAAGACATGCGCTAAATTATTTGCCAAAAAAATCTATGCCATTAGTTAAATATTACCCATAAATTACGCTTTTATATATTGTGCGTAGATTCTTTTCTAGTGGATATAATATGGCTATCCAGGATAAATCGTCGTTGGAGGGTACTAATTTCGACAGTCAGACAATTTATGTCTAGCATTCCAGTAAAGCTTTCAATTGCCATTTTCAATGAACCCACTACAAAGGTATGTATGAGCCTATGTGGGCACACACATCATCAATCCTTTTACTTTATCGTGGTTTAGAGAGAACGTTTGATAAAAATGTGGCGTACGCTGCGCTCCTTTGGTGAGTCGTTCATGTACTCAGGAAACTTTTCACTTCGTGCTGTGCTGACAATTGAGTACCTGGAATTTTTCTGGTTCCAAAAAAATTGCGAAATGCATTAGGTATACATGCATGTATTACCGCTTGGTTGAATTTCTCAAATTTGTTGACTTTTGACAATAAATTCATTCGTTTTAAAAGCTCCATTCAAATATGTGGCAGTTAGTCGACAGCAAAGTAATAATGATAAGCGAATTGTTACGCCAGAGAAGCCACTAGAGGAAATTGGCGAAGTTGAAAATTAATTATGTGGTGAGAATTCATGGAAAGTGTGATGAAAATCTTGATTTTCGTTTAAAAAATTTCCAGGGAAAGAGAGCATTTTACACACATACACGGATACTGTTGCTGTTAGCGGACTCCACAGAAAAATATCGTGGTTGGTGAACTAATTCAAAACTAGTAGATATGTAACTTCAGTCATATTTATTTTGTTCAAATAAACTTGAACGCAATGGTTCATTTGTGGTACGTCGTGAAACTAAATTACTGGATGATGCCTAAGTGAAATCTTAAAGCCCTTTAAGTTGCAATCTAGTCAGAGCGAGACTCAATAAATTATTTCAAACTATTATGCAAAAACGGGTCGAGCATAAATATAGCTCACTATCATGACAAGGCATGTGATCATGACTCAAGTAAAATGAAAAGTTTAGTGTTCATAATTTTTTGAGAGTGCTTCTATTTTAGTTACGGAAAATGATTTCGTCTTTCTCTTGGAGAACGAGTTATTCTCAGGTAAATTGAAGGAAATCGAATTGTGCGAGAGGTATGAGTTGTTAGGTGCGAAAGTCCTTGACAAAAGTAGACGTCTAGCTAGAATCTCATGGTTCAGTTATCACACTATTCGACAACTAGTTGTGACTCTTGTCTAACGAAACTCTCACTTTATCACAAACTCTAACTCATCTAAGGCTTTTACTGTGCAAGTTCTCTCGTTACTCATGACGTTTACGCCTTTTGACTTCGCACATCGAAGACCTTTGTTGGAGAACATCTAAATTCGTTTCTTGAAAGTGGCGTATATTTTTAGTAATAGAACAACGGTAAACCTACTTTCACACTGTCATTTGTTCGGGAAAGTTCATAACCACTCACTGCAACTACCCACTTGTACTTATACTTGTTTTATGATGTGAAGAGAGAGTATTATGTGAACGCGTATAGTCAAGTGGTTGTTGTAATGCCAGCAAAATTTGAGAGACTTCGAGACTTGCTTCCACGTTTACGTCAGAAATGTCGAAAATTCTTTCGATGAATTCATTAGACCCTTTATTCAATGCGGATGCAAAGGAAAGGACTCGTTTTTTCGGGCCAAGAATAGAACTCTTGGTAAATAAGGTACAAAAATGGAATATTGATTGCGTAATCGAATATGTGCGGGTGGTGTGCATACATACGACCTACTTTCAACTTTCCATCATGTTCCCTTTCGGGCCTTTCGGGATCTAGCGACGTTTTTGTCCATGGTCAGATTTTTTCGAGTAATTTTAAGGTTATCTCCCTTTTTAAAGTCGGTACGTGACAAACTTGACGTAGGAAGGGTTGAACAAAAAATCGTAAACTACAATGATTTCTGCATGGTTTCAATTTTGTGAAGACAATCGATGTTATGATTTTTCATCTCACCCCATTCCCCTTCACAATAAGCTTAGTTAGAAATTTCATTATAAGATTTTTCCACATTAAGTATTTGACGCAACAAAGTATAAATCCCGAAATTTATGATTATACATTCAAATGAAAATGTTCGTAGTACTTACCCACTTTTTGAAGCTGCTGAGGCATAAATTAGGAAACTTTGAGAGTTTGAATCAATAAATTCTCAGAGAATATTTTGTAACCTTGAAGTAGGAGAGAAAAGTATGGGACGTACGAACGCATAAGAAGTCTTTTAGTGTTAGCTTTTGCTTGTGAGTTGAGGGGGAATGTGTCTAATTAGTTCCGAAATCGAATGCATCATTTTGCAACATGAAAAAAGCATGAATGGAGGAACACATATATTGAAAGATGCCGACAGAGTAGTAGTTGTTCTTTGTAGGGAAGTGACAGATGCGCTGAATGGAAATGAGTGAAATAGGACACTTTTGTTACATCGAGAGCAACGACAACGGAGAGTTATTTTTTTCTTCTAGGGAGATATGAAAGTCGAGCAAGACTGATGAGGCAAGCCACATGAATGCATATATGAATGATGGCCAATGTAAGCAGATGCTTGAACCAATACAGCAGCCTACTATGCATAACAATGTTTGGTCGACCAGTTTGAAAGAAGACGAGTGTCGTGTATGAGGAATACTAAAAAAAATCTTGGCTACTAGAGACAGAGATTGAAAGGCTAAATGAAAGCATGCATGGCATGCCGTTGCCGCTACATTCCCAAATCACACGGAGATGAGCAAGGGAAAGGTTTAGAACTTGTGAAAGTACTGGCAGCAAAAATGCTCAATGAGGGAGAAATTTCACAATATTCATTTCATGGTAGAAACCTGTTCTTGAAAAAAATATTGGATAGTTTTCACACTGAAATATATAGTTGCAAGTTGAAAAGGAAAATGTTGTTAAATGTATTGCATGATTATTACGTCGACAAGATAAGGAAATGATAGGGAAGTCAGGGAAGTGGTGTATTTCATATTCCTTTATATTATCATGGAGCCTTCTTTGGGTAAACCAAGTGTGCGTCATCAGCGGTTCCACTCCTACTTTGTGATTTAAAATCAGAGCACATGCTTTGAAAATGAAGGAGGGAGCAGAGATGATGATATAAGGATCAATCTTGATGGAAGAGAGGAGAAAGCACAAGAGGAAATTACGTTAGGGAAGAGTTGGGCCGGCACTCGTTGCCTTTATTGTACAAATTTTTCACTGTTATTCAATACATCATCACTCTACTGCTCGAAGCGTTGAACCTAACTAAATCTTCATTGAAAAAAGAAGCACCACAGGATTACAGAAAACTTGCGTACATTCAAAAAAAATTCATATGTGAATTACAACGTGCACATCTCAAACTTCTTATTTTGTGCGAAATAAGAATGTAGCAGAAGATAACCGTATGCACATAATCCCGTTTGAATGCATTTTCATATTCAGAACAAATATCTTTCAAAGACGAAGCTCATCCTTTCGACTTGGCTTATCCATATGTCATCTCTCTCATCCCGATTCCTACTTTCCACATCATTTCCATGGCATCAAGAGAAATTCCAAAGTGTCTCATAAACAAAAACGTCTTCTCTGTCTATTGTTATGTACTCTAGCATATATGAATGTTGGCAACTTCTTTGTTACTTGTCACAATAAAAATATTTATTTACTGAAAACCTAAATCATTTACCATTATTACCATGCATATCACAACCCAACACATTGGTGTGAGTTCATTGAGCACTATAAACTTAACTTACTCGATGTGGGTTGAATGGTGGGAAGTTGCATTCCCTCGGGTTCACTTACGTAACGTACCAGTGATGACAACCACACAGAGAAAATGCTTTGCACATCTCTACTCTTACACACATTGCAAACGTTGCAAGTTTCCTTTTGGAACTTTGATCTTGTGGAAATCTGTGTGATTTCCCTTGATGAACTTATAACAGAGTTCTACATAAGTAGTTCCGTCCGCGTCCGATGAAAAAAATATAGTCAAGTCTGCCTAATAAGCAAAAAAATGGCAAAGGAAAAGTTTCGAAGAAAAATGATAACAAAAAGGTTTTTCTTCAAAAACTAGTCTTACTGGCGCTTGATGGTTTATTGTTATACGGCCAACAATATTGAAAGAAATGCGAACGTAGAAAACTGATACGTGAAACTAATACATTCGTCGCGTCGTGGATGATAACGAGTGTCCAGTCTAGTCTCATGGCACTTTTGAAAATCAGGACTATTGTCAGTTGTGAGCCCCAATTCTTACTTGTAACTCCCCTCCCCCAAGAAGGAAACTTTTCTTTTAGGACAGGACCAGTAACTGAACTAAAACAACAATGCTCAAGTTACTCATGTCGAGAAGCGAGTTTCTACTCTTTCATCTTTAGATAAGGTTCAGAGGACAGGTGTGTGCATTTCATATTAAACACAGAAATGGAAGCACGTGTGTACTCAAGCTACATATCATGTAGCTTCTTTTGGTTGCATCAAGGCCTGCATAATGATGACGCTGTTATTTTCTCTCGTACCCTATCACCACAACGTAGGAACATAGATTTACATATTATTACACCTAGAGTCATATTTCCACATATTTACTTGAGAAAGAAACTTTAATCTAGAGCTCTGGTTGGAAGTACGTACTCTGTACACTTTTGCAATTTTTTTTGCACTTGTACGCTTAAAGTAAGAACCGGATCGAAAGAAAATGATATATGACCAAGTTTCATCTTTCTGGAGATAGTGACAGTTGGGGAGAAAGTAAGTTGATGACAAGTTTTATATCTACGTATAAAAAACTGTGTAACTTTGAAGATTTGGCTTTCAAAGAAATTGCATTCCGTAAAAAAAGTCTGTAGTGTAATATCAGAGTTTCCTTTGGGAAGAGTATTTTTTTATTCGCTCTTTTCTTTGCTCAAGTGAAACTAACGTAAGCATTGTACACATTTTAGCATGTAAATTCAAGTGCAGAGCGTTGCTTTCTGAAAACAGAGTGATTAAGAAAGAGTTTGGTTGGAGAAATGTAGCTAGTCCCGAATGTAAATCCTCCCAATCTAAAAATACGTCTTCAACGACAGAAACAATGATGATAGGATTGCATGGCCATGGGAAAAGTAATGTAGATGGAGATCAACTCGATGAAATAACTCAAACTCATGTGATACCAAGTTGCTCATATGAATTGTTCAGTTTTTCCAATTGACTAGCTCACTGATATTCTCACTCATATTCGAATTCTTGCGAATATACATTCATTGTCAGATATAAATATGAGCAACTCTCAAGGACGCGAAAATTCTACCCTTTTTACACTTCAAAGAATTCCACATGAGCGGGCACTAAAACTGATAATGCATAATATAGTTCTTCTGATCTTCTGTGTTAACCTCGCTCACTGATGGAAATGTAAAAGTAAGCGATGTCACCTATAAATCCATCTCGAAGGCGTTTGTAGCTTTTCAGAACACAGTTTTCGACTTAGAATTGAATTGACTACTCACAAAAATTAAAACTATGTGTAATTGTCTATCAACCACGCATTTGCAAACAACACTATACAAACATGACTTTAATGCAGTCTATGAATAGATATTTCTCTGTGATAAATATAGTTTTGTGTAAATATTTAATTTTTGAGTGAAATGGAAGTACGAAACTACCTCTGTCTTATGTAAATATGTAAATGTCAATCTGAAATGGAGATGCATGGGGCAACATGCGAAACTAGAAAACACAGTTGGACAAATCCTTTTAGTTTTTCCCACTGGACACAAACTCAAGAGTTCTATGTTTCCTGATTGCCATGGTGTATCTTCTGCCAGGATTATGTGATGTGTCATAGGTCATATCCTGTTACTTCTGACAATGAGACCGTAACATAAACCAAAAAATATCAGGTTTCTGGTAAACGGCGGAAATCCCTTGTTACAATATTATTATGTTATCGTATTTATACTTGTAAAAGTAAACTTATTTGAACCTAGTTTGAAAAAATCAACCTTTTGATATCGTTCGTGATTCGTGATGCTAGGCATACATACGATATGTAACTAATCGTGAGATGCATGGTTTAAAGAAATAGTACACATAAGTATGATTATTGCAGAGGGAATATTTTGCATAGGCACTAACAAGGACATGCTCTATTCTTGTATTTTTGACGTATGTTTTTACCCTCGAGTCGAGTGAATGTCTTCATGCCACGAAAATTTTGTAGGTCGGAATTTCCAAATCCCAATTTGTCCGTAAAAGACCCCTGTCGGAGACTTCGAGCAGTGACTTCCTCCATCAATGTTAATTTACCCCTGAAAATATCAGCACTGTCCAAAATTAAAAGTTGAAAGTGAGATCTCGTATGTGTGATAGGGGAATTTTGGTCTTGTCATAATATTTTGCAGGACTGCCATTTAAAATAGCAATAGAAAGTTCCTTAATTGGCTGCTACAGTTAATTGTGGACCAGTTGTGCTGAACTTTGTTAAAAAACAATTCAACTACTGTGAAAATAATTCCACTGAAACTAACCTGTCATCACATAAAACGAAGAGAAGCATAAGCTCTAATTAGAGTTGTAAATTAAAATGTTGACATTTTCTCACTAATAATATAAACTGTATTTAAGTACAACAGAAGAGTTAGGATATATATACATATATTATACTTCTAATTAAGCTCCGTTTATTCAACTTTTTCGTGAAAGCGGCATTGCAATATTCCTACTGTCCTTTATTCAATGTTTGAAGCCCACATTTCCGAGGTAGCTTCTTATGCATTTGCATTTTGTGATTGTTCTAATGCATTCATTTCGAACTGACTTGATTTACTACAAATTAAGCATTTTTTGTTTTTCCTTTGATTGGATTAGATACGAGATTAAATAGGTATATACTTCCATATTGAAACCGCTTTAGAAAGTATACATAGTTGTATAATTGGATCTGAAAGAATAATATTGACATAGTGGCTAAGCTTACGTATTAACTCAGGGGATGCAAATGAGGGCAACCTAGTTAGTGTTATACACTGCAATAATGACGTACGATTGGTATACACATGAGTCTTTCTTGCCAGTCCTTAGTAGACGTGGCAATTCTCTTGAAATCAGATGAAGCAGATAAGAAAATAAACAGATTAGCTTTTCTCATAGGCTCCATCAAGTGGTTCATTTTTTCCAATACGTGGGTTCCAAATGTGCATATACATATACACCTTTACAATAACAAAAGCCCATACCCCTACTCTCGTTATGACTACACGACCGCTGCGTTCCATTATCGCCGTGTCAAGTTCGTTATATATTGCTCGCTCACACTTGTCCCGACTTCCGCGATTCTTGGAATGATTAAATGAGTTTCAACATGGCGCTCCGTATTATCAGTCCATCTGGGAAATCAAAACAAGTGAAATTGGGAGGAAAAACTACTTTAATACGATACTATGTGTAGTCCAACGCCAAAAGTGTCGAGTTCGTTGTTACATAAATTTATTTATATATCTATATCTCACTTCCATTATTTATATTTTCCCATATATCTCGTTATCCTCGGTTGGATGTGATTATGGATGATACGTTTTCTAGTATTATTCTGGGACAAAACAAAAACCTTTTGAAATTCGATGTCTACATCAAAAAACCATCATTTCTGTCTACTCTTCTTACCCTCGAGGCTCGAGGTTACGATTACAATTCATATCTCCCTTTCACTCTTATTTCGTGGATTTCTTATTTTAGGAGAGGGATGACTTTTTACACAATCTACGTATTGGTAAACAAAATGTATATTGTTTAGTGTCAGCTTCAGCTCTCTCGTAAATAGAATAGAATACTACGTTTGTGTAATATTTGTCAACACTTGCCCTTTCAATACATCAATTGTATTTCCCGTTCTAAATATTCCACGCACAAGAATGAGATTCTTGCATTGTGTAAAAAATCCCGTTTTTGCACACAATGTTTCACATCTAGCATTTGACTTCATAAATGATCCATCGTCTCACGTGGAAGCTGCATCAGCTCGGCAGGAAACCATGGCGCAGTCTCTCGGAGTATTTTCTATGTATTTGCACTTTGAAACTGTATATTCCAGGGATGCAAATATAACATCGACCAAACTGCAGTGAGGCCGATGAAGTAGTGAAAAAGTGGTCTCGTCCTTTCACAACCCATGCATCATCAACCGCCTATTGAAAAACCGTTGAGCACTCGGTGCTGCAACCTACAGTGTATCCTCCACCTTTCCATGGAATGCGTCACGTTGTTGGATCTGGTGTCGAATTCCTCCAACAGGGGTCTGCATCAGCGAACTTTGAGATTAGCGACTTTCTCTTTCCACACGCTCCTTCTTGGATGTTTTTCATGAGCGGCATGCGGAATGAGGGCAGTACTAAATAAGACACTGGAACCTAAGGGAGAGAGCACCAAACATGTCCACCAACAAGCAGAACGTTTCTTTAAAAAATTTAAGACGAAACATTCCATTTTCCGGTGAAAACTTTCCTCAGGACGAGTAAATAATTGCAAATTGGACATTATCATTCTGTTCAAATGGAGCATTCCGCACTCGTAAAGTGAATTATGTGAATAGATATGAAGTGGATAAGTATCTGAGTGAGATGTGTGGATGAAGTAAATGCAAAGTGGAATTAAATGGGAACGCACGAACATAGTCGTCAACATGGCTAATGGCTCAAAAGGAAGCTTTTCTATAGGAAATTAGAGGAATAAGGGATCCAATGAGCAGAGAGTCAGTCAGGATATAGTACAAAAAACGCATATGAAAAAGGATGCTCTGGGATTTTGTGGAATGTGATAACATTTATGAGCGTCGTCGTCATTATCATCAGCCACATATTCAGGCGTTCTCCGACTGCTCTCTTTCTCTCTCTCTCTCACTCTGAAGGACTATATCGTTTTCAACGGAGCAGCGTTTATGTAGCACATTATTTATAGTGTGTGTGTGTGTGCAGGAGACACTCTCTCGTTGTCCTAAAGCAGCTTAAATCGTCTCCAATTGAGAGACTGGCTGAATATAATGTCTTCAGTCTGGAGGAAAGTATGGAGAGTAAGACGAGGAACATAATGATGTAGTATGATGGATAACGTTCGTATGATGGTGCTGGTATATATACATGCTCAAATGGAAGTGTGATGATGCCTCAGGCTTATCAGTCGCTTGGGAAGACACGTATGGCCTGTGACGTGTCTTCTTTCTCCCCTTTCGAGGACGACGACTAACAAGCACAACCACCACCACCAAGCCCATATCATTCCCACCATCAGTATCAGCAGCTGTCCTTTTTTTACTCACTCAATATCATTAAATTCAGTGACCTACATGCGCTGGGGTATGCGACGCCTAAATCCGCTTGCTCCTCCTTCCCTATATGGACTAGTAAACCGCTTTGGCATGTCGGGGAAAAGCGCTTTGCTCAATTTAATTGTGGATATGTTACACTCGAGAAAGTAATTACTTGACTTGAGTATTTTGTTTGCTTGTGTGCAAATAAATAGAATTAGGATTTGTATTACGGGAAGGGGAAGCATTTGCTCAAAGGGGAGAAAATCCAAGCTTTCCACTCTCTCATTTCTTTGCAATATCAACACACACACACACACATTGTGTATCCTGAAGGTTAATATTAGTAGTGTGGTTCTATATCTTCAAACACAATCTAGAACATATGAGTCGTCTGACTTTCACTTATTTCCTTCCTCGGCGAAGGCCCATTCAATCCAAGTGAAGAAATCTCGGTACTCCCAGAAAACCTCGCTTTGGAAGCAATTTAAAAGCTCGTGGTGGTTGCTATATTGTAGATTGGGCCGCATCAAAGGGATTCCTGTTGAGTTTCCGTGGGGTTCAGGGAAAGAGCCACACAAATTGTGATCTCATGTCAGCCCAAGAGTTTATCGGAGGGCTCTCGTATTAAGGACGATGATTATTTGCTAATCGTTTGTACCCTGAGCGCTGTGTCATCCTCAGTCGCTCATAATATGTGGCTTGCTAAAAAAGTGTTTCATTCAATGTTGAGGATACAGAAAATTGGATCCAATTAGCTTTTCCAGTTTATAACATTTTATATGACTGTTATACGTTATAATTTTCCTATTACAAAAATGTCTTCCGGTAGGTCCACTATTAGTTTCATATTTAGTTGATACTTCCTTTACATCAGAAATCCGGTTGAATTGAATTTTTAAGAGGAATGTCTGTAATCCACATGAAAATTAATGGCTACTTGCTGTACTTCACCTCCCAATCAACACGAGTACTCTAGAAACACAATATACAACATAAAAGCAAAATATGCGCAATTGAATTTCCAGTTGTCGGAGTACAATATAAGTTTGTTGGAAAGGATTTCGAATTTTCTTCCAAATACGACGCGCTCGACTATCACGTTTTCAAGCTCGCAAAAGGACAAGGCTTCTTTAGAACGACAAAAGTGTAATACAATGACGAAATTTAAAAATAAATATTATAACCCGTTCGAAATTCGTTCTTTGCAGTTCTGTGACAACACGGCAATGGTGATATAGCGATTGTGGGCGTTCGCGTTGGCGTATTCGAGTTGGCGGGTTTGAGTGGAAAACTACGATGTTTTCTGATGAAAATAGTCCCGAAATTGTTTATAGGAAATTGTCAATCACAAGTAGTTAAAAGTATATCAACATGGGAGTGAAAGTGGAGAAAGCATTCTACATATTTACGCCTTTACACGTGTCAACCAAATTGTCAAAATAAGAAATCCTAGGAACGCTGTTCCCTGTAAAATGTAGGAGTATAATAAAGCAATTTAAACATTATATTTGATTAGGCTTCATCCTTTTCCCACCATTTAACACCATATTGATCATTTTAGAGGAATGAATAACTAACATTCACTATTGCGTACTTATGTATATTCTTGTAGGGATTCCTATGGAACGAGCGTAGTTTTACCTCTGGCGATTAATCCATTAACAATATTAGCACAAAAATTGAGAGACGTCATTCCAACCAACGCTGCGAAACGTGATCATAATATTTTCCTGAAGAAAAAGCTGAAATTCCCTGAAATCATCACTCCATGTATATTATTATCTGGCTATCTCTCGTACATTCGAACCAAGTATTTATAACATTTGGCTATATCTCTCGAAAAATTTCACAATTTTCAAATCCTTTGTCTCTTGTCTGGTTGGCCCAATCTAAATCAGAAACAACAAACCACAGCAAGTGTATAATCCTTATGAGGATGTATTTACGTATATTTGCAAATACTCCAGTGTTTACAACGATCATACATAAGTAAAATAATATAGTATGATATAGATGAACGGGAAACAGAGCCAATTACTTTCATCATTATTATTATCACGTTTCGTTTGGGAGTGTTGTTACTTTCGTAAGCTTGCGTACAGCCATGCTCGGAATAGGGAATGATTGGTGAAACATGCTGCCATGCCAGAGCAATGATATTATACGCAAACAGAGAAACGAAACCAGTTGATGGTAAACACGGAGGTAATTGTGGTAATTACTAATTATTCCCTCACACGACCAGCCTTCCACAATTGCAACATTTTCATTGCCGTCATTAAATCAGTGGCAAAATAACACGAGCAATTATGGATATTTATTAACCCAGTCATCAGGGTGATGATGTATTACGACAACACTATTTAAGCTGCCTTAAGCTCAGCTTATTTGCCGGTTATAGACATAAGATATTAAATTGTACTAATGCAATTCTAGAGAAGCGTAAAACTAGTAGGTCTACTGCGCGTTGAGTTGAACAACGAAGCAAAGTTACAAAAATAACATTTCACCACTGAACCCATAATTCTTTGAAAAATTAGCTGAATGAATTGTGGAGCAGTAGAATTTGTTCGACAGGGTGCATTGCATTCTGTGAAAATTAGCTCATTAAAACGAGATAATGCGCTGCTTTCTCAATGTCTTAAAGTTGAAAAACACTCACCGAAATCTGGTATGAGTCATCCATCAATTTTACATTGTAAGACTACTACAATGAGTTTTTTTTTTTGCATTTCTACATGCATTTTGAACTCATCGCCAAACAGGAAGGAAGGAATGAATAATAGTAATGACGAAACTGCGCACAAAAAATCCGACATATAGCATACCGAAGCCGTCATGATAGTGGAAACTTACCACCAGAAACATGACTGCATTTTTCCCGAGCACCTGGAAGGATAAAGGAAAAGGAATCGATAAGATCGCATGCATGTATAAAGACCTCATCCATTTTCTCTGATCGCTATTTTGGCATTGTCGTCATCGCCTTCCCATTTCTCACTTGGATCTTCCTTCCCTTCTCCCTCACTTCCCATTTTTGCTGTGAAATATAGAAAATCAGTAGCAACGAGAGGAGAAATATCAGTAGAAGTTAGGAGGCAATATAGATACTTTCCGCAGGTTACTAACTTTCCATTGATGACTTTGACTCAATCATTTACTTCAACTCCGAATAATGTGTAATAATAAGCGATACAATTGTGTCAGTTGCGTGCTTCGACACGATAAAAATATATATGAATTTACATGCACCCTCGCCTCACACTGGGGCAGGCACTCATGCATAAAAATTTTTAGCTCGGCTTTTTCACAGATGAGCCTGGAGCGGTTAGGCTCGCATCGGATGAATTTCGTTGGCTTCTTGAAAATTAAATGGACAGAGAAGTAATTCCTGACGGGATGAAATGGAAAACCCTGGGAAGCTCTTATTCCATGGAAGCAGGGATGAAGTGAACTTATCTGGGCACACGTGAGAGTCTTTTCCTTCCTAAATATATCCTCCTATCCATTACCTCGTATCTTTGTCAGCAATCCTACTCTCATCCTTCTTCTATTTCTCTCTGCGTGATTTATCCTTTTTGATGACCTTAGTGAACCTACCTACAATTCTGGCAATTCTTTAGCGCAGAACAAAATTTACATTCATGGTCTGTGGAATACACGCCCATTTAAATTTTAATGGTGAGGAACGACAGTGTGCGGATATATGATGCAGTACTTCGGAATTTGCTTTTTTCCATCTGTGCTTTGAAGCTGAAGTATTTATTGGAAACTAGAATGAGCTAATTATGTGGCTTTAGGTTGTCAGGGAGTTACACCCGGTTCCCATAATGCGATGAAATATACAATACTCAAGACTACTCGCATGAAAAAAGCATGATCGGGGAGATAATTTAAGTAGGTGGAATGTGCTTCTCTGTTCCCTCCTCACTTCTCTCTCCAAACCCATAAATGTAAGCTTTCAAAAATCCGAAATCGTGAGGCTGACACATTCAATCCAGACAAACACTCATTTCATATATATTTTTTGAAATGTAGAAAGCAGACGTCAACAACTTGTATTTTCGGCAAGTTCATTTACGGCCTGTATGCTTTTCATCTCTTCTTTCATCTCGCCCTTTAGCCATTGGGATTATGCCTTGTAGTTTTATCTCTTGGATCTGGATATGTTGTATCCTTTTACAAAAACTTTTTTTTGTTGTTGGCGGAATAGCTTAAAAGCTCGTTTTATCATCATCATGTATGCAGCAAAGTAAAAAAAATTTTGTGCACAACTACACCTTCCATTTTTTCCCTGCCTCTGAGGCTGAGCGACTTTCCAGTCCTCTCTCGGTTCCGTATGTAACGCATTACTTCTAAGCAATTCGGCTTAAATGGGGTTGTTGACGTGGAACGAAATTTTAGGTAAACTTGTATTATCGACATCGTTTGCATCTCCTCATACCTAATCGAACGAACGTTATAAGATTTTCCTCGGCTTGCTAATCTCCGTTCCTTTTTCCTTGCTTTTTCGAGTTGTGTGCTTTCAATTGCTGCTGTTGTGAAGAGTTTCCAACAAAAAAATCACGCTGTTCAGGAAGGAACTAAAAGTTGTTTCTGAAGGTTTTTCGGCATAAACTTTCATTAAAGTTGGTGATCGTCACGTGTCTTGAATATTGAATATTAGAGCAGCGAGATGGGCCGATAAAGATTGATTTGCAAATACTTACCGCACAAACAAAGACTCGCAGCTATCTAAATAGTTGAATTTTTGTCCAATACCTTGCGATCGATATCGACGTCTTTATTGTTGGCAATTTAATGTCATTAAGTTGGTCTTCGTAAATACATTATTTCAACAAAGTGTCATCATAAAGTTGTGTTATTTTTGCTCCAATTTCTTCATTGTAGAATAAAATATGTTTCGTTTGATGTTAGAAACCAATTTCGTATATGACGAAGGTTTTATAGATGACATATGCGTACCTCTTTTCTGTCAGGCTTATATCTTACGATCAGTAAGTTGACATATATGTGCTCACTCTGTTCACTTTACCACGTATTTATCCTCCCACGGGGCAGGCTACTAGGAGATTCAGTGTCAGCTTAATCAGATCATGACAGGGCTTTATGTTTAAAATTAAATTGTTGAGCTACGTTCAACCCTTCATGGAACGTAGTGAGTGAGTGATATTATTATTACCAGTTTCCTTTAATCTTTCAACAAAACAACGGAAATAGCTTTTTAATTCGGATGAACAAAATGGTTATCATATGGACAGAAAATAAGTGCGAATAAATTAAATATTTCTGGTTCTCTGATACTCAACTGAACTACCTATCCTGTAATGCCTGCCTTCTCCCATCCCACTACCTTTACTGAACAATACTAATCGTAAGTTTTACTATTTTTAAAATCGATTGACGTATTTGTCAAAGTCATAATTGAAGAACTTTGGGGCTTTATAATTTGACAAAACGTGCCTTCTGTATTTCGTTCCAATTGTATTTGTTGACAACTTATAAAGCATCCTCGTCCCTTGGAAATCAAGGGTGTACTTTTGTACTGAAAGAGGAGCAGGAGAACTTGGGAGTTTTTAACAAACTACAACACAAGCAGCACACTTCACATTCAATGCGGTCAGAGGCCTAATGAATCATACATACTTACCTAAGTGCACTTTCACTGTCGATGAGAGTGAACCGAAAAGCTACAAAGGTGAATGCTTTTGTTTTCATAAGGTTGTCACATTTTAACCTCGGCTATTGCGTTGTATGCATGGAATGGATATACATTTTGGCAATAACTTCAAAGGATTGAGACTATCTAAAAATACACTCTGCTTCTGAGGTAACAAACATCCTTCACCGCCTCCAATTTCACACAGTCGTTTTTCTTCTAAAACCTTATCTTGACGCTTAAATGGAAAATTATTACTAAATATTCTCATCGTATTGTATCAGTTAGCAGAAAAATTGATTTACGTCTCCTATTCCATTTCGAAAAATACATCTCCAACCTAAAATGCGCCATCGAGTCATGCGAATCTAAACTGTTCTCCTGAAATGTGGAGTTCATTCATAAAATGGCATCTATTTCACGAGTCTCTCTGGAACTCTGCACCGCCTGTGGGGTTGTGGGAGGGAACAGTGTGTTTTAATAAAATTGAGCCGGGGTTGGGCCATGTTTTGTTTGAGTAAATATAGCATTGAGCACAGCTTCCATTCTCAACAGGACACACGAAGGACAGAAGCACTCTCAGCTCCATACTTGGTCACCACCACACATCTACGGAAGACAAGAATGTATCACATCGCATGATTTGTTTGCTGTGTGATGTTTTTTGCCATCCTATATTGACTATTGAAACTGATCTCCTCCACTCCCACATTATATATGGGTCGTTGTTCTGTCGTTGTCTGAGAAACAAAGGAAAAGGAACTCACGTATTGGATATAGGCACATATCAACCACAACTCTATTAGCTCAGGTCATACTTCTAGGTTCTTATAGGCAAATGCCCGCATTTGGAATTTGGATGTGGTTCCCTTTTGGGAATGTGTTCCCCCCAAAAAACCGATCTCCATAAGCTTGTTTACATCATCGCACTACACTCGTTGGTTTTCACTTCTCTGACTGGAACGTCAGTTTGAGGATTAAACGCTGCCACAGACGTCGTTCGAATCATTCGTAATTAGTCCATGTCCAAAGCAGTTGTCCAGACATTTGTACAAAAAAATGTGAAAATGCCAGGTCGCGGTCTATCACATCAAAACCATAACTACACTCGGCCTCTGGCCTCTATCAAGCTTTCTCCAAGTAGCTTTCATCTTGACTAAAAGAGTGTCAGCCATCACTCTATTCCTGACAGCTAGAGTAGTACATATAAAATTACCAATTAAAGACTAGAAAATCCCTCGACACTTTCTTCCCCTTGAGTATACCTTCACAGAGTGTGATATTAACAAAGGAAAGTATATGGAATACTTACACGTACTCCACATATTTTTTGTATGTCGGAAGAATGTGTGATTGTAGGAACAGGAAGCGTTGCAATGAATGTATTAGTGGAACGGAAGTGAACTCAAATGTTTCACTTATCGTGTATCCATCCCTGAGACGACACTCAAATGAATGTGAATGAAGTAAGAAATTGTATTGTCAAAGTGAAAGTCGTGAGCGAATTTCACCATAACCATTTCATGACGACTACGCTTTCTATTTTTGTGTGTCGCAAGAATCAGCAAAAAAAATATAGACAACTTTTTTTTACAAAATAGGCGAATGGAAAAGCGGTGATAGTTCTGCTGTTGTGCTGGCTGAAAGGAGAGTTGTGTTCTATCAGGAGAGCAAGCAATAAAGCTGTATAGACTCGACGGTGAACCCCATACAATCACCGAAGGAAAAAATAGCAGAACCTCAGTTTAGTATACACACTTGAGCACAATGAGCTACTCACGGTATTGCATTGCTCTTTCAAACACACACACACATGAACATATACAAACTCACTCCTTCTCATTGTAAAGCGCGTTGTTGAGTGCTACTCTTGTAGTTTTTTGGTTCACCTCTTGGTTCTTCTGAAAGTGAAATGCTTTCGTAGTAGCAAGCACGGGATATTATGAACCACTCTGAGTGAAAAGAGGGTTAGTTTGCAACCGTCAGCTTTGGTCGTTGGGTTTCAACGGGATCTGCGTGTCTGGCAAGAAGAGGAGGATTTCTCTCTCTCACTCTTTCTCTCACTCACTTTGAGCCTGTTGTTCCAGTCCTGAAATGAATATAGTAGCGTATCAACAACATCGGCATCGCGTTGACAATGAGTGGTAGTGACCAGTGTGTCGTATATTTTATGTGTTTGTAGCTTGTGAGCACTTTGCCTCCATGTGGTCTCAATCCGTTACCTGACCGACTGTCCTCTTCCAGCTAGTTAGCTGCGTTTTGTTCTCTCGTGGACAACACAGAGTCAAACAATTCTTCTTATTGACGAGTTTATGTATACAGAGGAAACATATCTATATACATTGTTACAGTGACGAATATGGTGCGGAGACAACTTTTCTTTGGTGCAGGTGAAAGTCTTCTTTGACATATTGGCCTTGGCAAGAAGACGTCTCATATCAACACGATTTTGACTATGAAAAGTCCTTTGTGGACGCAAAAAGTCTGAGCACGCAGAAACTGATAGATGTCCCACGCTCGTCATATGTGACGTAGGGATGTAGAAGAAATGCAAAGATAGGAAAGTTTTTTTTAGACATATCTTCTTGAGTTCAAGGCAGTGGCCATTGACAGTGACAAGTGAAGATTATATAGTGGTGAGCAGGTATATGTTCTCTTCTTTTTGGATGGATATAAGGTGGGTAATCAGTGTGCGTTCATTTATGCATGGTTTATACGGTTTACGGTGCGAGAAGAGCAGCAACTGGGGATTCTCCACTGAGACGACATAAGGAGTTTTCTGGGTAAATTTTTCATCTTCCATTCGTTGAATTTTACAAGGGAAACTGCCACTAGAAATGAAACTGACACAACATTACTTTTCGAAATTGTTTCATATTATATAACCATATGCACAAGTTGCATTTTACGGTTGAATGCTCTCAGTCTCTCAAAACTGGTGTTTTATTCGCAAAAAAATCAAATATTGCGTCATGAAAAGTTTAAACTTAAATATAAGAAATATAGAATCCAACTGGTTAAAGGTGATCCTGGTATTTCCTAAAAGTAGGCGAAGCGATTGAAGGCTGTGATACGAAGTAGGTATGAAGTGTGGGAGAGAGAAAGCAGCCTTGTAAAAAATTACCATTTCTATACACGCCAACCATTTTATTGTATATCCGATTCTGGTCATGTGCAATGTGTGTGTGTATTCAAAAATAAGTTTAAAAAAAGTGTTTCACAATTGTAATAGCACATGCAGTGTTGAGATGAATACCTACACTGTTTTATTCAGTCAGTACAACTGTAGTTATTCCTTCTCGACCTCGGTCCCAGTTCCGTTTTCTTGTGAAAGGCAAGCTTTCGATTGCAAGTACGTGCGTGTATGACCCACATTTCTTTCGGGTTTATGTTTGCATTCACTTTCAGCTTTCCTGATCAGGTGTGATTTTTTTCGTCAGTTTCATACAATCAACTTTTGGGCAACTAAAAGCCTACGTGTGTCGCCATCAGTTCACTAATTCTTTTATGAAAGGGAATTGAAAACTATTAAAATACATAAATAATAATATTATGTTTCAGAAGGAGGAAGGGAAACCATTTGTTTTCGGATGAAAATGGTTGAAAGTAAACTTGAACTTGTTTTTTTCTGTCCAATCAATTTCTCTCTATTATTTAAACACATTGCGTCTGGCAGTTATTTAATAAGACATGTTGCGTTGATGAAAACTATAACGAACGTATCTACTTTAGTAAAGCACAGGATCAGTGCTAGTGCTAGTTAGACATCAATTTTATGTTCTTGGATATATCTTTTTGATCAAAATGCCCCGAACTGTTTCACTACACTAATCCCTGTGAACAATAAGCTCCTGTTTTTATTATTTCATGCAATTAAGTAATAATTCATAAAGTGTGCTCATTAAAATCTAAGCCCAGAGATAGTTTATGACATGGGACCGTCGTTGGACGCTTGTCGCGTAGCTCAAATGAGCACATGTTCTTTCCTTTCAGCTCTAAGTCTACGGGATTAAAACATCGGTTGCCTACCCATGCAATATAAAAATGCTACATATTTTATCAACTTTATGCACGTGTACCGTATGTGTACATGGTTTTGCGTTATACTCGACGACGAAACATTGAAAGATATGACCTTGATGGGTGTAATTAAATTGTACTCCTGAAAACATTTATCAACTATTTTTCCCTTATATTTTTTTACTTTGTTTGATTTTTTTCTGGAGAACATTGAACCTGTTCCAGGGAGAAAGTTTATTTTGCTAAAAGCATTTTCCGTTCCATCATGCAGGAACAGCATGACGTGGCTACCATTAAGCTGAAACGATTTCCAAAACATTTAACAAATCATCAATTTGTAGCAACTGTTGACGTCGTAAAATACTTGCTGAAAGTACCCAGTAATAAATGAAAAATTGTCATTAAGTTGTGTAGCATTGTGATTCTGACTGGGGAGCAGGCGCATACAAAAAAAGTTAAGATTAAGTGGGGAATGGATTGATTTTCTCAAAGAACTCGTACAGTCAGAGATTTATTTTTGGTTTTTATCATTTGATTGCATCAATTATTTCCATTGATTAATTGACAAGTTCAGATATCTTTTGTATGACTCTACTTCTTCGGCACATTTCACGAACGGTGAGGGGTACTATGAGAAATCATTCTCAGCATTTTCTTCTAAACTAATCAGCAAATATATCGCGTTTGTTAGCCGATTTTCAGGCTAGTTCGGATTAGGTAATCACGTTAATGTCACTCTATTTATTTCGTTCACACCAGCTGGCCCATAAGAATTCAGCTGAAGGCGTCGTCGTCGTCATCCTCTTCTCACAGCACAGCCTTGCATACACTTCCAGCCACACATCAACACTCGCCCATGTTTATTCTCCGTCGCGTGTGGAAACTTCACCACACAACATGAATGATTAATTCGTGGAGTGACTCTCTTGTAATATAGTTTTGCGACATAAGAAACCATTGACAATTGTTATTGTGCAGTGGCGTTATCACGTATCGTAGAATGAGTGATAGTTACAGCACAAAAAGATTAACGCAATTGGATATAGTTTTGTATACTGTTTGTAATTGATATGCCCCACACATGTGAGCTCATTATTTTAGCTGAACTTCAAAAAACATGGGGGAGGTGAACAAAACTCTTTAGGCGAAAGTTACTCACACAAATGATTTTCTCCAAAAGCAAGCAAGTTTCCCCTTTTTGCCTCATGATGACTGTGGTCTGTTTTACCCATGTACTGAAGGCATTATTTCATCTTCGGGCATGTCCCCTTGTTCAACTAATAGCGTAGTAGTAAAAGTATAAACTCCTTTTACAAGTTGAGCCAAATAACTTGTCTCGAAATAGTAGATACAAACATATATAACGTGTTATTTTCTAGAGTGAACAAGTTTTCCATTTGCATGATACAACTTGTACATACAGAGTTGCATCTTTCAGAGAGACGTTGAGAAGAATTCTCAAGAAGTGTTTCTCAAGAGTTTTCAAACTCATTTGGCAATTCCTCTCTTCAAAAGATAACAGCCGACGTGGCGTGGCGTTGCATTTTTTGCTAAATATATGTACACACAAGCACACCTCTAGACTAGCCAGTCTAGATGGTGTGATAGTGTCCAGACGGAAGCACACTGGATAATTAAAACGTGATCTATTTACGGCTAAAGCGCACTGTCTAACTTATATTGTCTAAAATGCAAACACGCATATTACCGCCAAGTAAATGTAGATCCGAGGAGAACTGCCAGAGACAAAGAGATTTGAAACAAGGGAACAAAATTCACCTCTCTCGCACGTATAAAATTACTTTCCCCTTATAAAAGAACAATGGATAAATACTTAGGCTTGCGAATATTTTGAATGTCTATGGAGATACATAAGGCTTTGTGATAGGATGTTTTAAAAATGTTCGTGCGTCTGTTTACCTGAAGGATTTTAGGAGGCTAACCACCGGATTAAAATAATGCTTCAATAAATGACCTCTATACTTTGACTATGTCTATACTATATATACGCAGATAATCTACAAACATAAAGCTGGAATGAAATTTGTGTGTGTGTGTGTATCCATGTGTGTGTGTGTCCGGACACTGCGTGATTGGCTCTTCAACTATTCAAAGGTTGGGG
>JAQFZW010001027.1:0-35124 GCA_034687055.1 Heteromurus nitidus | reverse complement strand
AAACCATAATAAAAGACAGCTGAGGTCTCCAAGAAATCAGCTAGCCAGTTACCTCGATTTCCCGTTTATATGTAGATTCCGAACAAGAGTCTCGTCCTCAATAAACTTGACCGTGAAACGCTGTACAGTCCTAGATGAGTCGATGAGAGACAATTTGAAATTGTCAGCCCTTGCGAATTCAATTCAAGGCCGATTTTATTAGTTAGTAATGCCTTAATCCATGAAATTATTCCATGTACACTGCATATTGTACAGTAAACTGTATACGGTGCCATATGACTTGTCAATATCTATTGTCTCATGACATTGTTCGTTCACCAGGACCTACTTTCAAACTTCAGTCAATACCAGATCTGAAAAGCTTTGTGAAATTACGGAAATCGGATAGGAACTAAAATAGTCTACACGACTGTCGGTGTCTAATATCGAATATAAGTGAAATTGGAAAGACCTATTTATAACTCCATAACTTCGTACTCGTTTTATGAAAGCTCTATAAAATTTTTAACTTAAATGTAAGTGGAGAAGGGCAAATAATGACACGAGTTTTCATTTTTCAGGAATTCAATCAATGATATATGAATTATCCCTTAAAGTTTGAGCATCATTTATTAAGTGTCCATACAATAGATATAGATAAACTTCACTAGAATAAACAATATACCATTTGTCATAACTCGAGTTCATCATTCTTCTAGTAAAATTGTCAGTCTTTCTTTTAACATAAAAATCTGAAGCATGCTCGACATGAATATTTTCTACTATTCCCAATGTAAAATAGGCTAAAGGGGCTGGTTGTAAGTACTTGCTAAAAGTTTCAGATTAATTACTGCATTCCGGCGTAGATTCGGTCCTTCACATAAGCATATATTATTATTAAACTGATTATCACTCAGCTAGGAAAACCTTTTATCGTCTCGAAACGTTCTGTGAGTGAGAGTCACTTGAAGAAACTCGTAGCAATAATTTTCATCCTTCAGTATTTTCAAGTACCAAAAAGCATATTAAGAGAGGTTAATGGGACTTAAATTCATTCTAAAAAAATATTGCGACAGTTGTGGAAAAGCTTAATCATTAGCATAATATTCATTTCCTAAGTGCAGGAAGATTTTTTAAGAATTAAAAGATAAATCAAGTTCAAGCACATCCATACTATTTTTTAAAGTAGACTAGTAATTCAGCGAAAAACCATTTGGTTATTTGAAATCATTAAGCTTCCTAGACTGCTATCAGTTATCAACATGCTCGGTTATAGTAAATGCGTGAATTAGCCGAACTCAAGGATCGCGAAAGATTTGCACGTGATTGCCAACTGGCAATATGATAAGATTTCTAATTTTCAACCAGACCAGAACAAACGTATTATTCTGTAAAAATATTTTTCAGTAAAAGTTTTTCTCTGGGATCTCTACTCGAGGCAATGTAACGTTTATAAATAATGCTCATCATATAAACAGAAAATGCGATACCATATTATCAGTTGTGTTGTATAACAATTTTTGGATGCAATTTCCGAGCTCATCAGCAGCTACTCATTAGACTCTTTTTGAAATATGTACATGTACACATTCATAATATTGTTCTACATACACATTCAAAGCATGTTACTCTCATCAAGAAAGAAAAGCAAAATACCAAAAACCTGCTGTTTTTGCATGGAATTAATAACCGCACCAAAAGTAATAAGACTCAACGGTCCACAATACCAGAGGACACGGAGGAAGGAAATGATTCTAGCCTTCGAATCCCCTTCCTTCCATCCGATTCACTGCACTCCTTGGACTCTTTCGTGTGTATCTATTTATACTCATCGTTGTCGGATGTTGCAATAACGTCCTGGAACAAAGCTCGTGTATTATTCGTACCACTCTTTTTATAACGACACGCATGGAACAAATTAAATGGGAAATAATGAGCGTCCCCTTTACATCATCGTAAAGTGAGGTAAACTGGCGAGAAAGTTTATGTAGTTCACCATTAGCGAAGCAGTAGTTACTCCGTGAATCTGGGTACAAGTGTGTACTGTTGTGTTCCGTGTGTACCATTATTATTAGCAATATTTGCGCGCTTATCTCCGAGGAAATAGAGTACAAAAATAATATCTGAGCCCAAAAGTCTTTCTCCTATAATAGTTCTCTCGGTGTTCTCCTGTGAGGCTGCCTAATGGCTCCTGAAAATGGGAAACAGGACTGTTCGTATGTAAACCGATCTGTCACAAATTATTATTAATAGGACCCTGCCGCCAGTTTATACCCAATCTCCTGGTATATTCCCCCAGCTTCTTCTTCTTCTTCTTCTGGAGGAGGAGAGAGCTTATTTGCTTTTCGCCCATCTGAAATAGTAGTGTGCCACTGCATTGCACACCCGCACGCACACACACCCTCTCTCATACACTCATTATTATACACCACTGATTCCAATGCTCTAGTTGCCAACCACCAAGAATACTTGTGGAAAATAAAAGGGCTTTATTTCGAAAAAAACAACAAATGAGTGGCCCGGGTGTTGGAATGTCGGCAAACTATATATCTCTCCTGAGTGTCTACTTTATACGTACATTGCTATCAGTAGAAGCCATAAGTTGCATACATGCATTCGTACACAATAGTTTTATATCAGAAATTCAGAATGGATATAGGGAGAGGGATAGGAGTTATATATTGAGTGTGGTGGTTTGGTTTAGAGAGGTACGCGGTGAACAAATAGATCGAGAAACGGGAATCAAATCAGTGTAGCTCATTCATTCACCAGGGCCCCCATAACAAAATCCTGGTTACACATCTTGTCTTTTGTTTCCCATCAATACTTCATCCATTGTTCTTTTCGGTGTGTTTGCCAAGTTGGAACGAGTGTTTAACAGCTCATAAAAACGTAAGCTTGCAAATACTACAAAAGCTCCCCTGGTGTAGTACAGTGCAGCGGTGGTGTAACCGCTTCTTTGCAGTAGTGTGCGCCTTCCTCGTGGGCTACCAAAAGGAGCTTAAGTTGGGAATAATGTGAGGAGTTCTTTACAATACTTGCAACGCTTTATTTTAGTATACAAATAACGAAATAAGGTTTTATTCTTGGACGATGTAACAACTTGCGCTTCCTGTGCACTATGCTTTGGCAGACATGTGAAATAATTTACACAATAATCAAATTTTATACTTTGGGTTTCAGACTTTAGAATTTAAATGCGTTCAATGACACCAAGGAATAATGAAACACTGAAACATATTTTCTATGTAATGTAGGAAACTGGAGAAGAGATTCAATTTGAAGTACATCATTCCAGTGCACCCAGAAGTCAATCGGTCTTCACGGATGTGAAAGGCTGTCTTTCGCCGGAAAAAATATTGGCAAAGAACTAGCCGCTTTAATCCTGCCAGAAAGTTTTGCTACGCCTATAACATCCCTTAGAAATAGAAATCTAGTAGTTGCTTCCATCTACCATCCGTACATCTTCTGAACGTGGAACTGGAGAACTTGTCTCTGGACAAAGTAGGAACCGTGAGTAAAGATGGTTCGCCAGAGACCCCTGTTCCTTTCTAAACAAAGTATTCGCTACTTTCACTTTCCACACGTATTTACTCTAGTCACACAAAGGTTGTTATCTCTTTCCAAAAAGTCGGCTTTACTGCCGCCCGTCTTTCTCCTCCCCCTCTGTCCATAGTCCATTCTTGAGTTGTGGAGTAAAAGTAGTAAAACCATTTGTACGCTTCATGATGGACAAAGAAAAAATATATCCCTCGTTTTCTCCTCACATATCCTTCGTCTCTCTACTTCTACACATACACACAAGGACAGATGTATGCACGTCAGACTTTCTGCACGTTCGTAAATCCCATGTTGCAGATGGGAATAAATTAGATGAAGAAGAAAAAACCTCTTTAAGCTTTGGACCATTTCTTCAGCTCCTTCCACACTTCACTGCGTATAACTCGAAAAGAGAGAGAGAGAGAGGGTGGAAAGAGAAAGTTGTAAAATATATATGTGCCTTATGAAGTTTACAATGCCTAATCTTGTTTAGATTTCGTTGCCTCAACACGTCTCTCATTCTTTAGGAAATGATTCCTTTCCCTTCTCCTCCTGTCCGTCTCATCAATCGACTGGCTACACATGTCGACTATTGAATATTTTACCGAGTACCTTGCTCCTGAGGTTGAATTTAAATAAGCCTGTTTAAGGAAAGAATACAAACACATGACATTGAACCCGTCGAAATAAGAAGCTTGTGAAAGTGCTATAGTTGCAGACCACTTCTGTTGATTATTGGTACGTGTGGCTGTGGCTAGGTGCAAAGTTAGACTTTCCTGAGTTTGTGAATTTTCTGGTATTACACGTCCTCTGTAATACCAGTTTTAAACCAATGATTTAAGCGTTGCACCCAAGAAAATTTGCATTTTATATATAGAAGGCCATCCTTGAAATAGAGAATTTAAGATCATTTATATGCGCATCTTTGTTCACAGTCCATGCCTTCCGTTATCTGTTGGGTGGACAGTATTCCAAGACGAAACAAGGACAAAATGGCTCGTCCACTTCCTCCGGCTTTTTTATGAACATAAAATAATCGTTACTTTGAAACCGTAAATAGTCTTCGCATTTGCATATATACACTTGCCCTGACAATGATGTTGGGTGCACTCTGCAATCTTTTTAACGAAGTACTTTTCATTTCTCGTCAAAGACGAAAGATCTTAAACTTTGATAAGTAAAATAAGTAGGAATATGCAGTTGTCCTATGCGGAATGTGGATGGAGGCATCCTGCAGAAGCATTGCCTTTCAACGTAACGTTATTACTGTAAAAAATTATCCCAATTTTCCGCTTTACTAGCTTCGGGTGCAAAGGAGATCGAAATAGTGACAGAGGCCACCAATCTTGATAAGGGAAATGTCTTGATATCTATTCCACTTCTTATAAACGGACACCCTTGATCTCCACTTCTTCTCTGTCTTGGCCACTTCCGAAATCTCGACAACAGCATTTTGAAAGCATACTTGTTTCTTGGGTTTCTTTTTCCTCCCATTGCAATAAGCTGTGTAGATTGTGAATCGCTCTAGTTTAAATATGATGTCGTCACTCGCATTTATATCCGTAATATTATTTGCGTGTCTTCCGTGGACAAGCATTAGCATACATCAAGAGAAGAAGATGGACAAGACAAATGTCTCATAGGTGTATGGACTGTTGCATAAGTGCGTATACTTATGGCATGGCCTTGTCTAGAGTTAAGATATATACTTACATTTGAATTCTGCAAGGGGTGATGTAAATAGTACAGCCCACACATGAAGTCTATACGTTCCAAAGTCCAACTCAGTATTGATTTTTAATATCGTAGAAAAAACTAGGAGATGTTACATACATAAGTGGCAGAGACACATATCATGTTAAAACATTTAGGATGGCATGACTTGAATGATGATCACAATTCTTCTTTTTTCATGCTGACATGCTCAAAGGTTTGAAATGCAAGTTATGATTGATTGGCATGATCGAATTTTCGAAACGAATGATCAAAGTTAAGTGATCAAATATAGGATTTGCGATTTAAGCATATGTATTTCCAAAATCTGTATTAATTATCCTGATATGTTCGAAAGATGTTTATACTATCTTATTTTTCGCAGCAAATAGTAAATACACAACGAAGCATTTCGGCAATCGTATTTGAAACAAATATATACTATCATTCAATTGTAAATGGAAAGCATTCGACTTTAGATTCATTCGTACCTAACCAGATTGCAACAATATTGGGAAAATGACGAAAAAATCTGTAAATATATATCATCTCTTCACATTATTTTTTTTCGTGTATAGTATTATTTTATCCAGCACTGAACGTATGGTCAGAGTCACTATATAATAACAGTTATGTACAAATCAGATTTGATTTCGACATTTCATTTCACTTGCGTATATGAGTATGTTGGTGAAAGTATGATATTATGGATATAGATGCATCAACCAGACCAGTAGTAAAGCCCATATCCATATATACTGCTGAAGGAGTTTGTTGGCTGAAGTAGTATTTTTGAGGAGGCGGAGTAGAGACTGGGATCAGTTCGAAGACCAAGAATGAAGTGTTGGTGACCATTGCACACAATGTAAAGCTGAAGCTTATATACACAACATCTTACTTTCAACATTCAAACAACTGTTTTGACATTTTATTGCTAAAGAATGAATATGATGCAGAGTCGTAAAACCCATATGGATGGCTTCAATAACCATTCAGCGCTGACAATAAGTGTACTTGAGACTCACCAGCGATGATATTACAGTGGAAAACGGGGGAGTTCTCTCCTCTTCATTCTCTCGCGTTTTCTTGTTTAATGAGTTTTAGTTGAGGGTGTGTGCGTGTTGCTCTCTCTCTCCACTAAAGGCTGATGTCAGCAACGATGATAATGAGCCGTTAGATTTCATATGCAAACTGCAATATTCTTCATCCATATTTCATAGAGGATCATCATTGTGTCATACTTTCCCCATTGTTTCGGGTGCTTTTTCGCTCAGAGCAAACTGTTGTCTCGAAACTGATAAAAGAACGTAGTTGTGTATATGAGGTGGAAAGTGAGGAGAGGAATAAAAGTTTGCACGATGACAACTTTGTTTTACATTTTACTCACGCGTCCATGA
Source organism: Heteromurus nitidus (assembly GCA_034687055.1). Classification (NCBI taxonomy): domain Eukaryota; kingdom Metazoa; phylum Arthropoda; class Collembola; order Entomobryomorpha; family Entomobryidae; genus Heteromurus; species Heteromurus nitidus. The sequence continues at coordinate 28,495 of JAQFZW010001027.1, read as the reverse complement.
AATGCACAAATGAATTCAAGTTGGGCTGCTATTATTAGTGCGTTATACAGCCTTTCTACAAGGTTGCAAAAATGAAGTATGTATCATTGAGAAGGATTGTCAGCATTCGCTTTCAGTTCTTTAGAAGATATCTTTATTTAGGTATAAAAAATATATCACATTTCCTGCATTACACAATGCAGATTGCACATCATTGATTACAATTACAATTATGGTCTCAGCGGTAGCGTACATTAGATAGTGTATGTATGTGTATGATTAAGTTCCCCCTCGGTAGGCACACGCCGTTGAATGACCTACATGAAATCAGGGAATTTTTTTGTTACATATATCTTGTTGGATTTACACTTCATTGAATCTCATTATGTACGGAAGACTGACCTTGTAAATCTGATTTAGGCATCCATTCTTCAATCGGGGCTATTCTGTGGAACTCATGCCTGATCTGAAAGCATATTCATTAATTAAGCTCTGCGTTGAAAGTACATTATATAGTATACAGATAAATAGGTGATAAGTGTTCACCAAGAGCTGTTTACATGCTACACCAAGTTAAGTAGAAATTTTACTTACAGATTCCACCTGGCTAAACACCCGTAAAAAGTTTGTTCCGATGAGCTTCCTCAAATCTAGCTCTGACCAAGATTGTTTTATCAAAGTTTCGATAAGAAATGGATACTTGGATACGTCATCCAAACCGTTGGGCACACTAAAATAGAAAAATTGTCATATCCCTAAACATTTAGGAGGCATCATTATTTATTGCATGAATTTCAGGAAGAAAAGCGGTCCAATTATTCACGCTGTTTCGAATTATGATAATAATACTCTAGCACCGTATCAAATTGCAAAATAACACATTTCAAGAATACTGTTTTCTTTTTATTTAAACAACCGTCTGTTTCGTGATATCTAATCGACTGTATTTTTCATAAAAAGGAAAGTTGACAAAATCTTTCCAGTATATCAACAAAACGGGTCTATCTGAATAGTAATAGCTCCATCCATCCGAAAGCATATCATATCAATATCATTGATTATGCATTACGTTGAATAATATGAACCGTGCGTGCCGAACTTCTCACTCAATTGCTCACATTTTTATTCGCCTCTTCACAAGAATCAAAAAATTGACTTACAAATTGATGCCATCGAAGCCAGCTCCGATGCCAACGTGATCCACCCCAGCGACTTTCCGAATGTGTTCAATGTGAGCTACGGGCGAGGAATGTTTGCACAAGTACGGAAAGAAAAATGTACAATAATAATCATTTCATCATCATATTTGAGTCAGATTCTCATACTCTCATTTGGTTTGTTTTTCTTGATTCCTTTCAAGTGAAACAATTTCAAGCATCTGGTGAAAGCATACACGATACACGCACAAAACGCGTCAATAACAAAATCCAGAACCAAAAAAACGCATCATACTTTGCTTCCAAATGGAATGGGTACTTCGAAAAACCACAGAAGCACACGATATATATTCTATTTCCAGAATTCACTATCCCCAACTCGGAAAAAATGCAGGGCAAAGTACATTCCAGTAGAGGAATTGAGACATTTTCAGCCATGCACAACATGTCTCATTGCTCCTGTCCTAAAGTGAGTTGCAGTCGTGTGCTTGAGAATAAAGTTGTCGTGAGTAAAAGTGACTGCGAAGCAATGATTTCGTGGTGGCAGTTTCTTATAAGTAAACTGGAATGCATTCTTCTGATTCACATCAGCATACCGCACCTCACACACACATCGCTTTCTCTCGGCATATCACATTTCGCACCCACTCGCATTTCCACAATGTACGTACGTACATATACATACATACGGTACGAAGGAATGGAATACAATTCTTGGAAGAAAAAAGGGTATATAATGTATTCCAAGAGATGCTTGAAAAAGTAGAAGTGCTACTGATTTGCTTACCAATGACATCTTGAGTGGTTGCAGTCTCATTGCAAGCAACAAACACGTTGTAGAAAGAGACCATAACAATTCCCCCATTGGAAGCCTAGTTATCCAGGTGAATTGAGAAATACAGTTTATTATTCCCACAGCATTCTTTTCTGGCTGCAACATTCTTTTGTTGCATTTCACAAAAAGCCTCTCCACTAATGTTATATTACGTAGATACATAGTTGTCGGTGCGAGGCAAAGTGGCATTTTGGTAAGAAATGATCTAAGAACGGTTGGGACATAGTAGTGTAGATAGTGATTTCTAGGTTTTTCCAGGAATAACTTACAACTTGCTTTAAAATCTCGTCAGGCACGTTTCTAGAATGGTTGCAAAGCGTCGAGGCAGCAGAGTGGCTGAATATCACAGGAGCACGGGACACTTCCAAAGTGTCTCGCATCGTAGGCACACTAACATGAGCCAAGTCCACCATCATTCCAAGGCGATTCATCTCCAGCACCACCAACTGAAATGAAAGAGTTGGAGGGAATGAGTATAATCAAAATGAGAGCTCTTTTGGTGTACACACACCCCCTGTATGTACATACACTAACTACATAAAAATTGCCTCCAACTGTAATTAAACTTTCATTTTAGTTCATCAAAAAGTATAAACTCCAACCTTTCCAAATTCTGTAAGGCCACCACGTTCCGGAACTGTATTGTCCGATGCAGCTGAATCTGCCCTGCAACAATTTTTTAAAAAAAAGAGTGAGGGTTAGTTTTTATACATACATGCAATTCTTACTCTTGCATGTGTACTGTTTGCTTTAGTCATATAATCAACAAATGTGCAGTTGTAGTCCATAGGCAAGAAAAGCACACAGCTTATTTCCCATCCAATTTCGTTATTCTCGCCAATACTCATTATTTGATCCAGTTGCTCATTCTCTCTTTCTCAACGTCAGCATATATGAACCCGAAAACAGAGCTTATGTGTTGTCTAGTTTACTATAATTCCTGATGGACTAGACATGTACATAGATCAAGCAGAGCATATGAGCTGACCATCCCTCCTCAAGTAGATTTCCCATGAGTGCTTATACCATTCAGTAAACTGTTGGTCCAGAAATTCCCAACATTTTCCCACCCGTAAAAAGCAAACAAGAACAATAAGAGAGTTCTGTACAAACAAGAAAGTTTATGTGCATGACCGCAAAACCAGTTTAAAATCAACTAAAGTGTTCAAAATAGAAAACAAAACAAGAGAATGAGTCCGTCCAGGACAACTTATTTACTTGTGGGTTTTTCTTTGTTTTCAAATGCTCATTCATTTATTCGTCCGAAGGTATTGCACACAAAACTTTCGCTGATACACAAGTTACTTTCAGCTCACATGCCTTCCGATTTCACCAGAGAGAAAACCGTCATTGTGCTAAGTGGCTGCTGGTTTTGCAACTGTGTACCAGTGTACATCTGCACACACATACACAAAGCCAATCCCTTAAAGACAAGTGAGAGTAGAGGACGGAGGAGCTGTTAGAAACACATGATGACAAATAGTGTAATAGCCTGTGGACATCCAAGTGGTCAACGCATTCAACGGGAAATGGAGGGGAATAATTCATGGGACTGGTGAAAAAAGAACGAAACCATGTCTTTCATGACATGCATGCCTACGTTTCTTGGGGTTTCTCATGGTTGAGGTTGATGTTGATACTTTGTTGTGCAATATCATACCGCAACCATTCCATATGAGGTTGTGGGTAAAGATATACTTTTGTAAGCGTGTGTTTTCGACCTGTTTGCCAATGAAAAACACCACAGGAAAACTTAGAGAAGGGCACACACACAAAGCTGCTTTTCCATCCAAAGTCCTTTTTCATCAAGCTGGCAACAAATCAACCGAATTCCCATATGAGGAGCAGCCTACAAGGAAAAAGAGAAAGTGCGTCTTCTTGTCGCAAAATTTTCTCTTTCCCTTCGTTGCACAAACAAACGGGTAATTGACAAATTTCACAATTCCATGCATGTGGTCCCGATTCAGACCGCAAACACTACACCGCGACTCATGTTTAGTTACATATTTTACATTGAAGTCATCACTCATAAAAAGGACTCGCGCGGATGGTCAGATGAAATATGCGTTTTGTAAATTGAGTCATGCGAACATGAACACTTGCGAGTCTTTGAAGAAAAATTAAAACAGTCTCACTCACACAAGTTTCGAGTCTGTCACAGTCTGTCGTTTAAATGAATGTGGTCTCATATTGAGGCAAACCCGCTTCAGCATCAATGATCAAACAATTTTTGCAGTGTAAACTTTTACTCGTGCATAACTGAAATGACTTTAAAAGCATAAATGTGTGGACCCGGGCCTTGATAACGTTAAAGAAAATGGAATTTCACTCACGGAAGAAATTCTTGTGAATGAAGCATCCATTCACATTCGCTCACTCATTCAGTGTTCATATTAAAACGTTAAAAGTAAACTTCAAAAAACATTAAATTGGAAGCAACACGTGCAAGCGTTTGCATATGCTACATGGCGAAAATGCGTAAACTACTAAAGTGTTATATTATCTTGAAGATATTCTTGAAACATAAATATTGGTCAATGATACAAGAAATGTCTGATCTTTCTTAAATAGGAACTGTTTACATACACGGATAAGGATAATATGTTCTATCATCATATACATATATAACCTATAATCATCTCAAAAGGAATTATAGTGCAGCTCCAGAAGAACGCAAACAACTCACTTTGTACAACATAGATACACGTTACGTGCTTAGTTAGAATGTGATGATACTCCATTTCCTTACTTAAGACCGGTCAACATAATGAATGAGCACTCACCAGGGAGTGTTGCAATTGTGAGTGAGGGTGAGATAGCGAACTCCAAGCTCATAAAACATTCGAAGCACGGCCAAACTGTTCCCGATGGCATGCCCTCCTTCCACTCCAATCAAACTGGCTACCCTCCCCGAGTGATGAGCGTCTTCCACCTCTGTAAAAACAAGGAACACACACCAGACAGATTTTGAAATAAGGAAAGTAGCTCACACACTACTTGAAAACGTGTATATTCATCAAGTAGAAAATTAGCATTCCTAATTAATTACAGTAAGAGACCAGACGGGGAAGGACTTTTTCAGAGAAAACGGATTTCTCATCAACGGCTCAAATGAAGCGTATATATATGCCAACATCTGGGAGGAAATCTCGCGAAATTTAGTCAAGCATGTTGATCCAACAAAAAGTCTTACACACACGAAGGCATCCGTTTTTTGCTTTGGATGGATACTCAACGCCAGTCAGGACAGACTTCATTTTTGTGTGTTGAGTCAAGTGATGTACTTGTAATTAGCATGTGATGAAGAGCTTTGGAATTTTACGATCAAAAATCAAATTAGAAAAATATTTTCGAGAGGAGCACACAACGAAATATGCTACATACATACAACATGTGCAATGTGTATGTGTAAGAAGAATTTCGCTTCAAGTGCCTTCTGTTCAGAACATTTTTAAAATTCCAAGTAACTCGATCTCATCTCATATCAACATTGTACTGCTCATATACGAAGTGAGATTTCACCTATTCTAAGTATGCTGTTGTTGACTTCGTCAACTTTCATGAATTTCATGCGTGAATATATAAAGAGAAACCACTTTGGACTTTACTCATATTACACACCCACATGGACCAGCGTACTTGATACAGTGAAGGAGCTCATATGTATATTAACGATCTTAATACAGTTCTGAATATTTTCCCAGGATTTTAGGGAAAACCTGAAACAGTTGAGCTCAGCACCACAGTTCATTAAAAGTTTATACATAAATATGTACATGTTCATTATAACAATAATTTATTATTGAGCAAATTGTTAGGGCAGTACGTGCCACAGAGATAAGTTTTAAATTTACTCGTCAGCACACAGGAGTAGTATTAACATACTTGGAGAGAATTTCAAGGATTACGCTTGACGAGGTCGAGGACTATTTATTCAGTGGCCTATATCTGAGTTTATGAGCTTTCCCAGAAATAAATCTTGCATGCAATGAGAATGAGATAGAGGCGGTGTGTGTAACCGTGTGATAATAGGATTATGGGTATGTAAAATTCCTTTTGTTCTACCCACCCACACACACACCAATCTAAAAACTAGTGAAATGAAAATAAACGGTCTGAACCATATATTTTCTCTGTACGGTACGGTGGTATCATTGATGACAGCGCACCCAGCACCGCCGACGACTCAACGTTTTTAATGGATATTTTCTGTAGACGTTGCAATTTCTGTTCGCAGTTTTACTTCCGCATTACTTTTTATTTATTGTATGAAATAAACACGTCAAAAAAGATAAAATGATTTTAATATTTTCATGTTTAGCAAATACACGATCCTCATATCGAAATGCCATCAATGCTGTTGAAGAACTATAAAACTAAAGCCTAAAACTATGGATTTTTTGGAGAAGCAGTTTGACAGGTGTTGTGCGTAACCTTTTGTCACACAGTGTCAAGTTCAAGATGCGAAAAGTGCGTGTGGTACATCCATATAATCAGATGTGCTATTTTTATGTTGCTGCTACTGTTCCGAACTTTCGAAGTGCTTAAATATCATTGGCGAATGTATATGCAGTAGACCATGTTATATATTTCACCGGAGAGCACATATGGTGCGTGGTTTGGATAGCTATACACACTCGATTATATTAACACAAGGAGTTTTTCTCTGAGCTACAGAGTTTAGTTATACCCTCTGGATTTGGCAATATTTCACGAAAAATGCGATACGGAACCTCTATTTTTGGGACAGTTTGACATTTGCTATTAGTTTCAAAAGCCTATTCATGCGATGAGATGTGTGGGAAAAGTGTGAACTCCACGTTGGATGAGCACTTTTTTATGTTTCTTCAACGGTGAAAACGACCCTTTCACTACTACCCTGCTACCATATTACGCGAGTGTACGCGACTACTACGATCATCAAACAGCTCAAAGGCTAAATGGTCCACGAAAGACTTGGATAAAATGTGGACCTCGTTTTTTCGTGTCTGTACTTTTCGAACGTCTGGTTGAGGTGTTCAGCTTAGCAATAATGTGCTTCCTTCATTGTGCGAACTTTCCCCCATGTAAGTATATCCATATCCACGGAATATATAGCGAGTGTGTGTGCATATTTAGGAACACTTCTGATTATATGGGAGATGAGGAAACTACCTTGTATAATGCATAAAGTTAATCAAATATTCATGACCTTTCATCTCTTCCCCACGAGGTTTGACACACACTCTGTCAAAATGGGGTTCGGTCGCTGGCTTAAAAGGATTTGCTCTAGCTACCATTTCCTTAAAAAGCTGATTTCCTCCGAGCAGACGACGATGTGATCTAAACTAGCCCAACGAGTTTAAAGACTTTAAACGTTGCCTGCCACCACTCTCCGTTCTATGTATTATACAGATTTATTTTTGAATATATGTATGAAATGACAATCTTTTACTTCACGTATACATACCAAAGATATGGTCACACAATACCAGCTCTCCTAAACCACTCAAATATATAAAGAGTTTATACAAGAGCATCTGCTCCCAATGTAAAAGTCCTTCGTTCCTCGTTTAAAAAAGCATTCGTTTTATAGCGCTTGACTCTTCCCCACTCTTCCAATGACTGTTTTAACTCCTTCGGCATATTCGGTAATAATGCGGTGGAATAACTTTTCCAACAAATCTAAAAATATCGACTGTGATGCAGTGAAACCTATGAGCTGGGACTGGGACCCATCTTCTATGACTTGCAGGAAATGTGTCAAACTGAAAATATGCAAAATGTGACATGAGAACTCCTCTCTAGTGTTGCCTTCAGCAGTTGAGTGAACACGAACAAGAGTAATTTCGGCCAACAAGACTCACTTAAGAATCCAACACTTTCTCCTCTTTTTACAAGCTTAGCGCTAACTGCATTTCTCCCAAACAAATTTGAGCCCTCTGAAAATTAATGGAATGCGTAGAGGAGAGAGCAATTTCGGCGATGCCATTCTTGGCAGAAGAAGAGTTTTCGGTGAAAGGATAGGATAGGATCGAGAACTAAAGAAACTATATCTGCATAGTTTGAATCTTCAGCTAAGACAATGATAAAATCAGGGACACTTGGGTAAAAAAATTACTTTCAACATAAAATTTCAAGGTTATTTGTAAAACATGCACAAACACTATTAAAATGGCAAAATGTCTCCAGTTATGGAATGATAATGAAGTAATTAACATTACCTTTGACATTCTTGACGAACCGGAGTTGAGCAGGGTACTTCTCCACCAATCGTCGTATCACATCAATTTGTTCCACTGCGATCTGAACCGCGTCCATATGCTGAGCTGAGCAAGGCACATATGCAGACCATAACTAGGAGATAATTCATCAATAAAAGTTTTTGAAAGTGAAAGCCGTTTTCACTATTGTATACAACGGAAAAGTATCGTCATCGTCTAATGGATAATCCCTTTAGTACAAAGTATACATATATGCATTAGGAGGGCAACTGGATATATATATAGCAAGTCGTTTTTCACTGCCGGTGAAACTTTATCTCTCTTCGTTTGTGCTTATATAAGTACCAGCCACGCAATACATTAATCATTTTCTCCTTTGATCTCCCACTATTTTGCTGCGACTAGGAAAAGTGCGATAAAAGGGACAAACTAGTTTGTAAACAATAAGCCTAATCCCATTGCAAACAATTTAGATGTGGAAGGGAAAGTTTTGTTGTGATGTCATTTCTTACGTAATATCGTATATATGTATGTACGTGTGTATTGTGTATATAGTTGCGCACATTTTTTTTCCTCGATCTACAAATAAAACTTGTCGGCTTCCTGTCTCCAATATAGTTCATATTTATATATATGTCCTCTGCTTTTATAGTATGTCAACCTTTAAAGGAGGAAGATTAAATGTTTGCTTGCGTAGATCGGTTAAGTTGCCTGCCTTAAATTTCAATTTCAAAGAGAAGGAACGAGCACTCCTAAAGTGTATGTGTATAACAAGTGGTGTTCCTTTTTGAAATGTACAATTGTGTGAGAGATCTTGGAAAAAGGATTGCGTGAATGACTAAGTGCCTTTGTAAGTTCTTAAGCGAAATTTTATTCCGTTTGAAAAGCAGTAAATTGTGAAATTTAGACTGAAGAAAGGGAGTGTATATATGAAGCTACTGGTTTTCATCCAAAAAATAATGACATATATAAAAAACTAGTGAAAACGAAAAAATACCTGAGCTCCAACGCCTCCACGTTTCAGTCTTATTAAGTCTGTGTGAGACCATACGCTTCCGGCAAATGGATCAGCCTTTGAAAAATCAGAGAGAGAAAAAAAGTTCAATGAAACACAAGTTTTTCATCATTTCACTATTTTACGAACAAACCTCACTCTCTCCTCCGTAGCTTTTGCTATTGATACTTTCTCCCTCCCCCTCTTATTGCTTTTGGCTTCTTGATCTTACTTTTTAGTCGTCTCCTTAAAAAACTTGGCATACTTTAAGTCATGGTAGGGGCATGTTTGAAGTATTAAACTTTTAACAAGTTGGCTCTCGCGTACTTATTCTCAACGAAAAAGAAAGTTTTCCACAGGGACGGAAATCAAGAATACTAATAATTCGAAAGAATACTTTTTCATTATTTAAACGTCTCTTGAACATGAAAATAAAATGGATGAGGAGGAACGATAAAGACGACGGAGTCTTTTGCCTATTCTACATAATACCCCGCTGGAGGGGAAGAATGCTTTATAGGCACATTCTACAAAAAAATATATATCGATAGCGTTCCCATAAACCTGTAGACAGGAAAAGGCTTTACCTTTGTCAGATCGGCATCAAAATGAAAGTCCTTGAGATGATTCTGCAGAAACTTCCTCAAATTCCAAGGAAAGTCATTGTGCCTGTGGAGGAGAGAGAGAATGAAAATTCGCTAGAGTTCGTGACAAGAAACGGGGTAATACTAACGTACTATTATTTTAAATGGATTGTAAGAATGTTACCACGCTGAGGTTGTAAAAAATATGTTTCAGCCTGAGATATTCAAGTCTCTCAAAATTTCAACTGGGTCACAAAGCCGATATTATGTGCGTAAAATAACTTAACGTGCCCACTCAACCTTTTACTTCTATAGCATCTCCTTTGTCTCCAGTTTAGCAAATAAATTTTTTTTAGTGGACGGTAATATTGCTCCACTCAAAATGGCAGCAGTTAAGCTACGGCACATTTGAAGTTATTAAAGTCATTTGATTACACTTGAAACTTGGAAGATATAAATTAACTTGGTGCGGTTTTACCTGTCCTTTTACGACTACGACCACAATTTTCAACGAGGCTTTTATATACATACACATTATTAGTAACTCACGATGACTCATATATATCCTTTGATAAATCTGAAACAACAGAATCGCAAAGTGGCAATAACTTTAATACGCAAAAAAATCCAAGTATGTTTAAAGAAAGAATTTTTACGCAACAAATAGTGGTTCCGGGTGAATGAATATTTCTTCAATTGGATCAAGTTAAAAACAAATAAAATTCCAGTTGCTAAATTGCCGGTTTTAAGTCTGCAAAAAGCCATATTAGTATGCTTGCTCATTTTACCACTTTCTGAATGAAAGTTTGTTAAAAAATACACCCACCCTCTTATTTGCAATCATTCGCCAACTCTTGAGCGCAAGGAAAAAACTCCAAGCATAAAGTCCAATATGGTTCCACTTGAGGCGTTAAACAAAGAGTGTGAGGTAGATTTGCTGTTATAGCTTCCCACTTTGGTATGCTCAAACTCAATAATATTATGCACGCCATAAATGGGCTGGTCGGTTGGTTGTGTGTGAAATCTTTTGGAAAGAAGAACTTACCCTTTATTCTCTCCCCTACTTTCATACTTTCATACAGCATTGCTTTCTCTCTCTTTTTTTGCTTGTGAGAAGATTGACGAGAGAATTACGCTTATGCTGCAAGTGTGTGACACCCAAACCGTTCACAGAGAGTTACAATTTCTTCACTCCTCAATGTTTGGAACAATATCCTCGCCCAGAGTTTTTTTTTTCTTTTTTCGTACTTTTTCTTTTTTTCACAAAAAAAAACTTTGAGTCTCGTACCGTTCTCATTCAACGGAAAAATGCTTTCCTTCTTATGAAAAACCCTTATGGCGCGGTCACGCCATAGCAAACTTAAAACAAACCATGGCCTTAGGCTTTTACTCGTCCGCTTCTTCTCCGTATGCCATTCCACCACCCTTATAATCCTCCATCTTCCTCTCGTTGCGAGAAAGGAGACAATGATGATTATGAGGAAAGTCTATCGTTTTTTCTTCTTTGTTACTTTTCAGCCGGGTCTTGCTCTTGCAGCAGCAACATCAACATCATCATCTTCCAAGACGCACTCAAATCTCCCCATTCATTTTCCTTTTTTTCTTCTTTTCTCCCCTTTACAAAGTTTTACCATATCCGTCGGCTACAGGAGAAATTTAGAACGGCAAATAGGAGGTATATATGTATGTAGGAAAATGTGTGCACAGAGATCTCTTCACGAACTCAAAGCCTACTTCGACACACTTACTCTTTCTTTCGCTTGACTCTTCCTTTTATTTCCCTTAGATGTGGTAGCCCACATGGGGCTAAATTCATGAGGGGAAGAGAAGAAATGGACGGATGAGAGGAAAGGCTTATCCTTTGACAAGCGACTTTGGTTACAACTGCCGATCACTACAATATCTCCGATATGTGTGTGCTTCAATTGGAGTACACATATTCGAAGGACAGCCGTATCAAATCCCGCGATGTGATATGAGAGTATGGTAAATGGTAAGTGAGCTAAAACTGATTTGCGTTTCTCCGTTCAACTGCTTATCATCTACACCTACGTTTATTTTATGGAAGGGCAATACTTCCCAAGATGGCAGACACACACAGACCCAGCATGCCCTCAAGAAGAAACATCGTAGATGAATTTCCCTTCGAAAGACAATGAAGATATTTTGGGAGATGTTCTAATAAATAAGCTGCACATGGGACAATGGAAAGATTTTCAGGAATCCTTTTCATCGTCATACTTATTGTATGTATGGGTTACGTGCGTTCTAGACCAGATTACTGATCGCACAACACACAAAAGAGAAAGCGAGAAGGAAGATACATAGTTTCTAAGTATGTATATATATCAAGAGGAGGAGAAATAAATGGGCAGATAACACACACGATATCCTGTGTCTTCCTTCGAATACTTTGTACTTTGGAATCCTCCGAGTATGAAATGAAAATGGTTCATCTTATTCATTCTTCGGTGGAGAACTTGCGGTTTCTTACTTTCCGCTGTGGGTGTACACTTTTTGTATTTCATATATAGATAAAAAATTTATATACGTATTGGTAAACGCTAATACTACTCAAGAAACCATCTGATTTATAATTTAAGTCTTTCCAAAAAAAATTTCTTACCCATCGACAAGAGGCACTTCGGTGAGCAATTTGCGGACCATATCGTGACTCGGGCCAGTCCCTTGCTGACTCTGCATCTCAAGGGCTATCGGAACCCCGATGGCGAAGCATAGCGCTGCTCCAACGATAATGACGCCGCTGCTTAGAGATGGAGCGTTGGAACAAAAGAATCCAGAAGAATATATACGACAAATGTAGCAACATCACAAAGGGCAAACACACACATATATACATACACGAGAACAACGGACAACAAGTTAAATCTCTGACAGTTATCCCTTTATTTTTCCTTTTCAACAATTGCAAAGCTGTTATTTAATTCTCGTCACATTGCACCCGCCCAATATATCTATTCTTTGCCGTGAACGGTACTATTTGAAAAGGGGCTCATTTTTATAGGCACATGTCTGTAGTTTTTTGTGTATATATACCGTTGACATGAAAATTGTGCACGCACCGCATGAGTACAATGCATATAAACGACATAAAAAACACGTAGCAGACATATAATTCATGTGCAGTATCCTTTTCTAAGTACATAAGGAGCAAACTAGTGTTAACAAGGTCAATGGACGGTGGTGGTAGTATGTATATGTTCTTGTGTAAGCACAAAAAGAATAAGAATAAGATGTGTGTTTGCTAGTTTTTTCTTCTTCTTCTCCTCCATGAGAAAGTAGTGAAAGTGAAAGAAGGGATAAGGTAAGGAACTTACCAAAGAAGACAAAACTGGCGAAAATCCAGATCACAGCAGAGTCCTACAACAATCAAAATAATACGTCTTATGAAAAGGACGAAAAGAATCATATGAATTTCCCTTCTTTTCATTCAAAAGAAAGGAATGCAGTGTGTACGGGATTGGATGAAAGTTCTTCTGCAAACTTGCATTACTTATAATATGTAAGGTATACATATCCTCACCCTCACACGAACTACGACGAACTATATGATTTCTTCGAATATATATGCAATCATCCTTATGGACTCTCATGCATAGTAGAATGCCTCCAAGAGCAGAAGTGAACGGAAAAAAGTAAAATTCAATTTCCACGGTGTTAGGCTCCGAGCCTACAAATTGTTCTTATTAGTGACGTTTATTCCTTCTCTTTATTTCCTTCTTTTCTTTCTCCTTTTTTACCGTAAACTTTCCCAGGGTGAGAGTAAATGGGACCGGGGGAAAATCACGAGGAGTAAAAAAAGGAATGTACCAAAAAGAGGGAGTCAGATAGCAATGCAATGTCTCTTGCGAACGTACGCAAGAATGAATAAGATGCAAAGCTTGTGTGTAGCTAGTTGGTTGGTAAGTTTGAGCCTATCTCCACAAACCGTGCGAATAAAGTAAGGGTTTTCTGGGAAAGTGAACATGAGAAATGTATATTATATACGCATCGCATGCATGCACATATTACACCAATATACAAAAGTGTGTGCATTTATGTATAGTGTCTTGAGAGCCTCCCTGTTGCTACTACTCTTCATTCATTTCCATTATAAGACAATGGAAGTGTTCGAGTAGTAGAAAAAGCTGTGAAGTTATCAAATATCCAAATACAATAAGAAAAAGTTGGACGATGGCATGAGCTTCTCTTTTCTTCTCGTCTTTTCCACATCTCTAGTTTCAGATTATGTGAGCATCGAGCATATACACAGTGTGTGTACATGTACACACGTAAAAGTGGTACTGTAGGAAAAAATTTCGATCTGTCTTTGTTGTGCTCTGGTTGCAATGTGGAAATGGCAGGAGGGAGTGAGTGAGTGAGAAGTAAAAACTCATTCATACATATTACAACGCTGTCGCCCATTTCACTTTCACCCGGCTTCCTTCTATCCGTTCTCAAGCTTGGAGTACCAATCACACACGGTTTCAAAAGGTCTACTCGAAGAATCAGTGTAAAACGCAGAAAAAAATAAAACTGCTGCCGTTGCCGTCGTCGTACAATGGTGTAATGTAACTGTAACTGCTTTCCCTCTATTCACTACTTTTTTATCAGCTTGAGTCTACTTATTACAGAATATAAATTTCTAACAACCTTTGCTTTTCCTTTGTGGGACAAGAAAGACAAGTGCTTACTTTTTGCAAAGAGAAAGTAAGCATTTTTTGTAAAGGAATGGATAATGTTAGTAAAAGGAAGGAAAGCAGGAGTGCCGATTATAAGTCCAGGAGAGAAGCAATCACATTCATTTCTCCTGTCTCAAGGAGGCAGCAAACGAAATTTGAAACTGCCGAATCCTAGTATCTTCAAGTCCTAAGGGGCTGCCTGCGTTGTCTTTTGGTCTTGTGCTCTACGCTCACCAGTTTTGCAATAAGAATAAAGGACTTCGAAATCGAAAGTTGACGCATTAGCATTTGAACAATTTTGCGTGCTTCATTACTAAAAATACGTAAAGCTGTGAAGAAACCATGTCTCGTTAGATTTCTGCGTGTCTAGCATATATATGTGTACTATATAACATGGAATGGTGTAGCCTAGTAGCCTGCACATATTGCGTTCAATTATAGACTAAAAGCTCTAACTCGCAAATGTTCAGAATTAAGGTGCGTCATTTCTACGCTACGACTTTCAACATGACATCATTATCTATAACCAGCTCGACTACGAGCAGTGCACAGATTGACAATACGGACAGAGTCACAAATTCATTGCTCATTTGTCAAGCTCAAGCTACTTTGAAGAGGTATTTTATATACGCGTACCAGGGTAAATCGAAAAGCGTCTTACGCCTACGCCTACAAAATTGACACGATGAGAGGATGTACGCAAAATTACACTCAAAATGCGTGTATGCCAAATACAATCTTCTCAAACTTAATTTCGCAGAAAATCTTGGAGCATACCCGACAAGGATAATTACGATAATGACGATGAAAGGAAAGGGAGAGCTGCCATTTGTTACGTCTATCAATTTGCTATTGTAAGCACTTCAACAGTGAAATTCTCTCCACTCTCGCTTTTTCTCATCGGCCTGCTTTTTCCAAAGAGTCGATTATGGATTGTATCGTTCGTTACCTATGTTCTATTTTCAAAAAGAATTCCTGCGTACCTGCCTTTGCAAGTGAACGAAAATCTGTCATAACTCATCCCACTGAATCATTCAATTTTTTTGTCAGTACATCCTTTTCAATCTACGTTTACAAGCATTATATTCACGTGTATTTACTTTTCTTGTTGGAAATCCCATAAGAGTCGTATGGTGCGTGTCTACCATGCCAAATAAGTGCAATATTCACGTTTACTACATGTTAACTTAGGCATGTATCAGTCGTTTACAATATTTTTTGTAGAAGCTATAAACTGCTGCCTATACCTGGCCGATTACTTTCTCTCGAGCTCAGATCTATGCTCCCTTTCCCTATGGCCGCACACATGAGTCAATTCATCTCAATCCAAAACACGCTTTCTCCACTTTTCGGTATATCAAGTGCTTACTCGACTGGAACACAGAACCATTTAGTTCCTGTTCGGAGAAAGTGAAATAAGCAGGGCAGGGACGCATGCAGTATGAAAAATATACTGACTTCTTCTCCTTTCTTTACCCATCCGCAAAATGCTTGCTACAACTTTTGAGCTTCATCTTTTTCCTCAAGAAAGTGAGTAGGGACCGGGAGCTGCTTCTTCCAGTGCATCAATTGTGTATTTTTTTTCTTTTCACATGCAAGTCTGGAGGTATATATAGCTGCATGCATTAGTAAAACTCTAGTATTGTTTGCAGAACATCCAGTGCCGTTCCAACCGATTACGTAATGCTCTCGATGTAGCCGTTCACCGCACTTTCCACCTTAATAATGTATCGCATGGTTCTCAAAGTTAGCCTTCTATTTCCTTTCTCCTCACTTTCCCCAACAGAGTCTCAGTTGCCTTTTATGCATATTATGAGCACGTTGGCAATCAACCCTGACGGGAAAGAATTGTATCGTGAGAGGAGAAAAGGTTGATGGCATTGGGTAATAAAACTAGCACCGTACCTCCGCAATATACGATCCAATGTACTGAACCTGAACTTCTTCATCGTCATTGCCATCATCATCAACATCTTTCATATTAAGGAAATGGTCAAACAATAAGATCAAACTACGCAGGGAACACAAACATACCTAAGCAGAGAGAGAGAGGAAGGAAATCAAGAAAGAAAGTAGATGGATAGTACAAAAATTGGTTTCATAGACAAACCAGGAAACGGAGCAAAAAAAGGCAAGACATGGGAACTTATTGGATCCATATGCCATATAAGGACAACATCTTGTACAATTTATAATAGCACGACTAAAGGAGGTTTTTAGCCAATTTTTTATTTTCCTTTGTCCTGAGCATTTCACATCTGTCTAGCTTGCTTTTCTGTGTTACATAAAAATACCTCGATCTATATAATACAAAAAAGTAGTACGTGGAGGACCTGCCGAAAAAGTATGAGTAAAGAAATGGATGGATGAGATTTTTTTGTATAGTAAAGAAGTATATTTATATACTCAGTATGACTTTGAACCAGCCATCTTTCCTTCCACAGCTGACCGACTTTTTTTTGCTTCCTACGAAAAAATTCCATACTTTCGAGCAATGTCCTACGTTGTTCCATTATCGTAATATCGGACCTCTCATAGTGACCGAAAACACTTGCCTCTTTTACGTAGGAGTTGTAGTAGGATAGGAAGCATACTTGTAGTAATCGTTGCAAATGGATCAAGTGAACATTCCATGCAGGAAGGTACTATCAAAACCGGTATGAAGTAGATCCGCTATATTTTTTGGTGAAGCAGAAAAGAAAAAAAGGGGAAGAAATCAAAAAGCTCACACTAGTTTACACTTTGTTAAACCTGTCCCAAACTAGCTAAACTTTCTAGGAGCCGCGACTACGCGACGGTAAATGGGAGTGAAAGAGGTGTTGAGCTTATTACACGTGTGTGATGCGATGCAGCTGGGAGCATATGTCGGTGTTAGAAAAACAGCGAAAAAAAAGTTTAAATGCACAATCTGTGTGGTGTCTAACCATAATCATATTGCTCCAAGGGTTCAATATGCGCATCTATTCTGCTCGGAATGATGGTGTACTGCGCGGAGAGAGTGTATCCACTTTCACTTCCTACGCCATTTCCTATAAAGCGAAAAATGCCTTATAATATGAAAGCATCCAAAACAGTTTTTTCTCAATTTTTTCTTCTGATGGAGAAAATTGAAGTAGGTGAGGTCAAAATGGCAGATTGTTGAATTGAATCAGAGCGCACGGGTACAATTCAACTTAATTCTAAATATACTTTTCATGTTTCAGTATTGCCTTGATTCGAGAAAACTCTGTTCAATAATAGTCGGTGTATATATTATGGATCTTTGAGCGTTATCGTTTAGTGATAGCCGAGCCGGCTTTGCACATTTGCACGCCATACACATCTACAAATCTATAGAGGCCTTTTCCTGGAGAAAGCACAATCCA
Organism: Heteromurus nitidus; assembly: GCA_034687055.1. Taxonomy (NCBI): domain Eukaryota; kingdom Metazoa; phylum Arthropoda; class Collembola; order Entomobryomorpha; family Entomobryidae; genus Heteromurus; species Heteromurus nitidus. The sequence continues at coordinate 10,696 of JAQFZW010001027.1, read as the reverse complement.
GAGAGAAGTTCTACTCTACAAAAAATACAAAAGTGAAAAGGGACTCAAACTGAACTGTGGTGTGACAAGGGAGGAAGCTTCATGCATGACTGGTGCGACATTTTCGCTAGCGTATGTTCCTTAGATGGCATATTTTTATGCATGTTCCACCACTCCCAGAAGCCATTTGTCCGTGCTCTGTTCCACAAAAGGAAAAAACACACACGTGCTCCACGCCTGGAATTTCATATCAATGTTGGGGAAAAGAGAAGCAGCGGTGTTATGTGCATGTGTCATGATGGCAAGTGAATGTACTTTTCATACCCCATTGGAAAAATTATTTCGATAGTATCAGATTTCATATCATCGAAGGTGTTGAGAATTATGAAATAATTCGTTGGACGGGCGAGAGGAAAGGGAAAATTCTTTGCTACAATAGTGGTAATCTCGTTGTGTCAAGATGCCAGAAAGGAGCTCAAGTGTTGTGGAAGCCGGAAATTGCGGTTTTCTTTTATGAAAAAAATGAGCTCACATCAAGAAGGAACACAAAAGCTAAATCTACCTGCATTATGTGTGATGATGGTTATAAGCTCGCAACAGCACAACTCCATTTCGGCTAACGGATTGATTTACAGGATGGAGCTGAAGCATACGCTACCGAAACAAGCTTTTGCTTTATTGCTAGTTTTTTTCAAATCTATTTTTTTGCTTCTCTCTCTCAATACCGCTACCGCTCTAGAACTGATAGATAAGGGCATGACCATACTACACTTCACAAAACAGCTCTTATCGATGTGGGAACAAGCTTGCAGAGTTTATCACGCAACATATTTCAAACACAGACATTGGCGCATTATTAAATGGAAATACATTAAGATAATTGCAATGGCAGGCTGCGTCGAGGCTAATACATTATGGACCGATTATTTCCAGAGTTGGGCTAAAGTATATGTGCTGCAGGTAAAAGCCCTGAATTACTTTCGACAATGAGTAATCCCTGCTCGTGTGACCAGACCACTGGTAATGGCGTTGGCTCAATCTGGGAATACCTCGTCGAAGGTCTATATATGCGAATTTTTACATCAATTAGTATGTCCATGACGTTTTGATTAGATAAAGCCTGCTTCATTCCTCACTTCCTGTTTTGAATATATAAACGTCAAGTTCGTGCATAAGGAGGTATTACGGGTACTTGTTCTGCATGCAGCTCAGTCCCACTCTCACATCACAACTCAGGTATACATAAGATCCATTTACCTCCACAAAACAAGCGTTTCCGCCCGCTGTTCGTTTGGGATGATGTAGTGCTCCCTGACATTCCCAGCGATGATTCTGCCCGCGAATCCGAAGTCAAGTAATACTGACTCTGAGCTGATCCCATCGCTGTTACAACGCTAGCACCCTGCTGCTGACGGTTTTGCTTTTGTAGCTCGAGTGACACGGCCGACGCGACGTCAACAGCTCTCATAAACGTCTCCGGCTTATGCTGTCCTGTAAACTTCCCCACGTCTGCGGCATATGGGCCACGGATCAGGGCGTCACTGCTGCTCCTGTCATCTCGTAGTATCTGCACAAAAACAAACATGGAGAAATAGGTGTGCATAATAAATCTCAACACACGAAAATAAAACACAATTCAGAGATACATTTATAAGAACCACCCTGCCCCTAGTCCTGTCCTGTGTTTAGTGTTTATACACACGATACATTCCTATTAACGGAAGAACAATCTCAGACATTTTGTCCTGACAGGTTTACGCATCATATAATGATGACATGCTTTTATAATGATATTTTCAACCAAACAGAAAAGTCATATGTATTATCAGTCTTTCCGACTCAATTATCCTGATTTTGCTATATCCACCATCATACACGCACACCTAAACGTTGACCCTAGAGCTTTTTGATGGACAAACGCAGGTATGGATGTCACATCTGTGTACTCATAAAACCATAACAGTCAAAAATCCACTGCACTATACTTACACCGCCACATTGTGCTACTATAGATCCATGTGCCTACCTAAGCAAATAACTGACGCCTTTCTCCAACTGACTGCTCCCAAACCTACAACTCACTAGTCAGTGTCATTTCATCTCATCGCATTCTCATCTCAAATCCATGTCACATTCTCCACGCTCTGATTCTATTCTATTATTTTCCCTTTTTTGTCCCAAGTTCGCATTCTTATTCAGTCCGTCATTGTACGACAGAGAATAAGTATAAATGCACGTTTACAAATGTCTGATGCCACCAAAATACATTACTTCTGAATATGTGCGAATTATAGTTGCTTAAAGTATATATCATATTATTTTCATATCTATCAGAAATGTGTTGCTCTCTATACGCTTCTTTTTTCCTTTCCACCAAAAATTTACACGTCCGGTTGGGTTGTCTGGTTGGTTGGATAACTCGTTTACTTTCACTGGTGCTTTCTCGTTTAGTTGTATACGTTTCTTCTTTGCGAATGTATACATGCACAATACCAAATTGCACATATTTATTTATGCGGGAAGAAACTTCATGCTAACACAGACATACAAATTCATCATAACATATATCTACATATATTATACAGGATGGCTGAATATGCTCCCTGATCTCTTCCTTTACGGATATGTGTTGACTTCTCAAAATTCGTGACAATCATCCCCTGTAAAGGATGACAATGTGCTGGATACGTTCTCGTATCCGTTTCATTGAGCAACATTTCAGCTTTTGGCTGTAAAGACAACCGGAAGACTCAAATATTTTCCTGTCATTCTTCCAAAGTACCAAAGAGCATACGAGGTGGAAGAAAAACATGAAAAGAGTGGTTTCAACCGTCACAAAGTCACAAAAAACCGCAAACTGACTGGCTAATATCCCGTTGTGAAAACACATAGGTTTATATACGGTAAAAGTAAAATACAGGAGCAGCCATTTTTTCAACGTCTTGGCTTATGTATTTATTTCTCAGAAATATGAAAATTCTTACACCCACGGTACGAAGAAAGCTAAGAAGCTTACTGTTTTATTCGCATTTTCATTTAATCCACCACTATTGGCACACGGCAGAGAAGGGAGTAACCTGCTCGATTACTTAAAAATACCGATGCGATGACGAGTACATTCAGTTTGCGGAGGAAGTATATAAACTGAAATAAATACATGCGAAATTCCATACTTTACAAGAGTACGAAACATAGGCATATTAGTCTCCTATTTTCAACCAGTAAAATACTACAATAATAGAAATTTCGTAAAAGGAAATGGGAAGTAAACAAAGAGAGAGAAAAGATTGCAATAAAAATCGTGATAACATGTTTTCCTTCTTCCGTTATGCCTGTCTCATTAAAGCGACATTTAAACCAAGCGAATTTACAGCTTTACTTGTAACTGCCGTAGAATGTTTTAGGAAGAAGGATTTTCCTGGAGATTCAAAAACTTATTTCCGAGGAATTTCTCTCGCCTGTGCCCTTTCACTCCACTTGAAAAACGGTTGTGTTTCTCTCTCCAACAATACATGGTCTTAGCATTCCCCTCACACACACGCACATCTAGGTTCCTCTTTCCTCTCGAAAAACAAAACTATTCAACAGAGACACTCTTTCCATTTTGCCTAACGGCGTGCCTTCGCGAGTCAAAATGAATGAACATTGCTTTAAGAAAAATCTCTAGTGGAAAATTGCTAAAAAATTCCTTTGTCCTTCATTCACTCACTCCGTTGTTATTTCTTGAATAAAAGTTTAATGCATTAAAGCACACGTTTTATTTTTTCGCTTCGTCTGCCCATCCTTTTTACGCTGCAGTGCATTAATACATATATGCAGTGTTTGCACGCACACATATTTTGTACGGCTCTTGCTCGTATGTATGTACTTATGTATACTTCTTTATATGAAAAAATACGCTAAGAAGTCCGGCGAGAGCGGATATAGTGTTAAAAAGAAAAGAAAATGTTGCTTCTGAGATAGAAGGGCCATAATTTCCATTTTGCAGAGAGAAAGGAAAAGGGAAAAAGAGCCCCTATCGTCCTCCGTGTCTATCGGCCTGCTGCGGAGAGGGAACACGAGGATATTAGCCAAAGCTGCTTAATATTTGTGTGGTATCTAGACCATCTTCCACACCATACCACCATAACTACCACTTCGCCTCCATCTAAACGTGCACAGTGGCATAGTTTGGTAGGTACACGAGATGAGATGTACAACGACGAGTAAGATGAAATGACTCACTTCGCCAAAAGAGTAACATGGAAAATATATACATTTCATGTGGGTGTATGGGTACATAAGTTGTGTGATTGCAAGCAAAACGCAAGAAAGAGAGAGAGAGAGAACCCTTGCAAAACCATCCACTTTTTCCAAGGAATAGAGGAAGAAAAGCATTTGCAAGGCTTTCTTGCGTTTCTAGTGAAAGTCCCTTATCTATCACTTTCTCCCTCGTTCCTTCTTCCTTGAGGCAGCGATACAGATTGTCTACACAGGATGAAGGCGGTAACATTTTCTTTGCATCTCTCTCCCTCTCTTAAAGCTAGAATATTCTTCTTCTTTGAAGCTAGAAATCGACTTTTGTATCATTTACTTGAAGAAAAACTTGGCTTTACTCCGTCTCGGAGCTGTTTTGTCCCGTATCGTATTCCTCCCTCATTCATTACAGATTTGTATACACCGACGTAGACATAGACATAGGAGGAAAAACGGAATCAAAAGACAACCGTGATGATGATGATGATGACAATGAAGAAAACGATGAAGTAGTATAACGGGATGAGATGAATACAAAAGAGAGCTTTGTACAATAAGATAAGCGGAAGGAAACTGTGGAATCTTGAACTAGTATTCATCTATAGCGTCTTTACTTCTCCAATCCCTTCACCAAAAAATGGAACTTGCTTAGCCTACTTTCCAAACAATAAGTACACATGGAGAGGCGAAGGACATGCACATAGTCAAGTATGAAGATTATTTGGATAATATGTAATACTTTCATTTTATCAATTGCATATTATATGAGGAAGTTTATGTTCCTCGGTAGCGTCCAGTTTCATATACGAGACACGAATCGATGCACATGCCAACATAGGTACAAATGGTGCAAGATAAGGAGCGAAATTGCTCAGACAATATATAAATCTGTGTATATAGCATGCTTAGGAATGTACTAAAACCGTCATTAGAAAATGTAGTTAAGAAAGTTTTTTTTAAAATGCACCCACAATCCACATATGCAATTATTCTTCAGTATGGGGATTACATGGAATTGGAGAGGGAGCCCGAGCCGAGAGAGAGAGAGAGTGAGACGCAAAGTACGGAAGAGAGATGTAGTGTTGGCCACGGTCCATATTTTTTTCCCATGCAGTTCCAGGACAAAAAAGTTTTCCTATAATATCTTATCATCGCAGAGATATCATCCGTCAAATAAGGTATATAATAGAATAATACGTACTTGAGCATACATATATGTAAGTATACATCGATACTATATATAAGTATGTACATACGCTTACACATTATAACAAGTAAATTATTATTGCTCAGGAAAATAGATACGTTTATCTGAGAAAGGAAAGAACCCGTCTAACCATTTCCAGGCTTCACATTATTGTCAATTAAGACACGGACAAACGTCAAGAGAAAAAAATCCGACATGAGATAAGATCTGTTGGGAAACAAGTGGATAGGAGCAGCAACAGTGAAAGTGGACTACACAAACTGTGACATGTTATGTTTTGGGTGCCGACGTGTGTGAATATATGTGCGCTACCTAAGGATATATATAAATGTAGTTTTGGTCTGAAGCGTTCAGCATTCCCGCATAAAACACGATTGTGCCTTGTGCAAAAACAGAAATCATGTTCAGCTAGCTGTAAAGTAAAAAAAACTTTTCCTTTGCACTCCCTTTCTCATGCAACGAGCAATGACTGAGAGAGGATACTCACAGTCTGCAGAAATAGTCTTCACTTAAGTTTTCTTGTCGTGAAATGTACACACATTAAAGGGACGCGAGGAGAAAGAGTACATGAGCTTGTTTGAAGAGTTGTCGGCGTGCGAGGGTTAGGTATCCTACGGCTGATGATTAATGATTAGAAAAAGCCGATGAAAGGCTCTTGCTTTTCCTAGAGGGCATATAAGTTCCTAGACTTTTGCATGTATTTATGTATGTACCTATGTATGTTAACATGTATTGCATGCACACCGGCTTGAGCAGAGGAAATTTTTTTCTTCCATTTTTAGCGAGTCGAAACTTGTTCTCAGTGTAAATTGCAAATCGGAGGAAGGCAACCATCCACAAATAAACAGACATGGGTGGAGAAACACGCATACATATAGAGTTTAGTTTAGTGTAGTTGAGGATTGCGAAGCAGGATTTTCATCAGACACTGGGGAAAAATCGGTTTGACAGGTCATTTCTACTTCCTGATCCATCGGGAAATGAGCTTGAGAAAGTCTTGTGTAAAAACTATGGTTGAATTCGGCGTGTGTGTTACTTACAACAGGGCGGGCGGCGGCGACGACGACTCGAAAACTACAAAAACTTGGTTCTGTATGAACAGATAAAAGTGTTAGACGTGCCACATGGCATACCACCAAATCATTCCATTCTCTGTTTATACGGTGGTGTTGCGGCTGCTGCCTCTACGCTGCTGACTAACTAAAGAACGAGTCGAAAGGTGAAGGATGGAAATGAGAACTGACAGGAAATGCACAAAGCACAACCCTTTTTTGGTAGGAAATTCACGCGGTAGAAATAGGGTATATTAAGTAAGCATGTGGAAACATATCGTCCCACAGTTAAAATTCCTCTGTAAGTCGGTGAATGTGCATTTTACTTGAAGAGGAGGACGCGATGAAAGAACCAAGTGATGTGGCAGAGTGTATATAATTCACTTGCATTTACACAAGCACACACACACACACACTTCCCCTTCTCGTTCATTCATTCAAGTTGCATGCACACATGAAGACTTTCTCTTGACAGCTTGAGGATGAGTCCTTTCCAACTTTCTTCTTTTTCCCCCGTTATTTACAGCCTTCAACTTCTTTGCATAATATATTATTATTAAAGAAAGTATTTAGATGAGCAAGTTGGTGGGCCTAATGCATGGAGCAATTGGAGGAAAGAGGAAAAAAGCGTCAATAATATATAATACACGTTGGGCTACCTATGAAGCGAGAAAATGAGATGGAGAAAAATCGTATTAGAATGAGATGGATGGCTGGCGTGCACTTAACCGTTTACAACAACTCTACATTATTACGTAGTTCAAACCTTCAGATAGGTATCTTGTATCAAGCTGTTTTTTTCTCAGCCATCATGCCACAATAGACTGGAGAAACTCGCAAGATTGGAGGAAATGGAGCATATAGTTATTGGTAGCAGGGAAAATGGAGAGTCTGAGGCATTTGGGAACTCCTCCATATGGAGTTGAATGTAGGGAATATAAGTGTAGAGATAAACGACGCTCTCATCACAACCCTGATGGTAGTTGGAAATATGAAATGGTAATTTTTCCTTAAAACGAAACCGGTTAAGTTAACCTTCCGTCGAAAAATAGGCATTCTAAATGTGTAGGAAGAGAGGAGGTCGTCAAGTGACATGCACGCGGCTTTCGCCATGTAGATGTCAATGTTCCTTTCTCTACAACGTCCCGAGTCTTATGTGATGTGTACATGTGGTACCATATAAAAGCTTTTTGTCCTTTGTGGTGTCACATACAACACCAGGAAACCTATGTTTTTGACAATCTAACGTTCTGCCCTCTCACTTTTGTTTTTGTGGTTTGGGCATTGGGTTGTCTTAACTTTGAACTTCTTTTCAGCACTTCATAGCGAAAAAATTGAAGATTTGTGCATTGTGCATATTTCTATACAGTATGTTGGCCTAGATGCGATGGATGTTGCAAGTGTCACTTCTTTCATACTTTAGTTTTTCTCAGAAACTTTCTTCTATCCCGTTTGCTTTTATATCTCAAATGAATGTGTCTGTGTGAGTATGATTGTGATTGCACTCCGATTTTCTCTGTGATGTGACAGCCACCGTTGTCAAAAGGAGTATTTCTCGAAAATCAGACGAAAGGTTATACTCATGTGGCAATCTTTTGTGGGAGAAACTGAAACAAGCAACCATGCAACAGCTATAAAAATCCCATAAGATTCCGTAGGCCCTAAAAAAATTCCGTGCAGAGGCTTAGAAGAGGGAAAGTACAACATGAAGTACAATGAAAATAGACACACATCACTTCATAATTCGTTGGTTACAAAGACTCTTGTTTCAAATGAAGTTTCAGATTTGGTAACTCGATACCTTGTAAAATATGCATGCTTATAACTTGTTGGTTTGAGTCCATGTTACATATTTGGTACAGGTAGACAGTCTTCCCTTTCCTTGACAGCTAACTGCCTGCCGTGAGCCATTCTGTCAAGAATCAATTTGCTTTAAAATGGCCTTCTATTCTTTCATCTAACCAAGGTTTCTGATAAGCACATGCAGACATGCATAATATATGCTTAGTGGTACTTCTTTTCACTACAAAACAAAGGACAAGACAACAAAACCTGCTTGCGTAGAAATGACAAACAACAGCTACTATGAGGTTTATTATTAACTTTCATAAAGGCTGGAAATTTCTATTACAACTTCTTGATACTAATCGTAAGAGTATTGAGTCTTAATCCTTTTACTAATACTAAAATTATTTTCAGGAAACTTTTCAAATTTCCTCAAAGAAACGTCAAGCCAGGAAAAGGTCTGAAGGAAAATTAGTATTACTATTACCCAGCTAAATTACAGTCTTATTTTTATTTGATATATTTTAATTGTTGTGCAGGAGAAAGCAAATTAGGCAATCACAGACACTCCAAAACACATCCGAACGGTCGTGGCATGGTATTATCAGGTGAATTTTTCATGAAACGTATACTCGCATTAAATGAATAAATACACGCACTAAACTCTCTGTATATAGGCATGTATGTAGGTATGTACATACTTATATGCAGCATGAACACATGCAATGTATTATGTATATTTGATATACTAATATGCAACATTTCAAAAACTCCAAGCAAACACAAACCATATATAGCTCCTTTCTCAAAACATCGCTCAGAGTGCGCACTAGACGACTAGACAGCAGTCTTTTCAAACTACATCAACTGTTCAAATAAGTAAGAAATACTCCAATTCTTCCATCAACTTTTTCAACATAACCACGCAATAACAAAATTTGTTTTTGTTATATTATTATTTGGAACTTCAGCTACACATCTACATATATAAATTCATGCTTTATATATATTTGCTCGTAAGTTGTGTTCAAATAACCGTTTTCAATGTATATAAATGCAAAAAAAACATGGACATCAAAAGAGCTGAAAAACGAGGCATTAGAGCGAGTAAAAACATCAGTTCATGCCATTTTATGGCTTTCCGAAAGGAGATATAAATTCAGAATTTCAAAAACTTTTATTACTTTTCATGGTTTGTGTGTTGCAACTCTCTCCGTTTTCTTGCAACTGAGCTGGAGCAAACATTGTTCCATTGTGCGTCACACTATATATGAATGATACACAACTTTTTGTCTCATAAGGAAAACAAAAGTCACCATATATATCCCGTTTTCGTAATCCACGAAAAGAGAAAAAGGGAAATGATAGCATGTAAATATCTTTATACACCAAGAAACAAATCCACAAACCATATAATCGTGCGAAAAAGAGCACTTTCCTTCCACAATTCTACATAGTTCCTGAATCCTGAGTATTCTACATTTTGCTTTTTTATTATTTTGTTTTCTCAAATAAAATATAATGAGCCTTGTTTAACCCCTCCCAGAAACGCTTCGAAAAGGAAGGGGGAAATGCGATAAAGTGGAAAAGGAAAAAATGAAACAGTCCTACTTGGTGGGTTTTATACCAGCTTTCTTTTGTCCCCTTATAAATTAAAGTCATATAATAATTCCCAAGCTTTTTTCTGGGTATAAAGACTCGGAGGCGAGATGCATTTCTTTAACCTCGATAAAATATCCGTAAAAAAGCCTACAAAAGTCCCATTCCAAATGACACATAAAACACAGAAAAAAGGCAACTTCATAGTACCACATGTCACGACTTAAAATTAGGTTTTTGTGGGAAATTAGAGATAAATCCATATTATAATGTACATAAGAACACCGCAATAATGTTTAGGGGTCACACGTGCATATCGAACCCATTGAACCTTAAAGACAAGGAAAAAGTCTTTAAAAGTTTAGAATCTCAAGTGTGTAAATCTTTAGGTTGTAATCTATGCTGACATTAAGTCGGGTTTCCACTTTCCCCACAGCAAGTTCTATCATACATTTTCGCACGCATGATATGTAAACGTAATGTAATTCCGCACACACTTGGTCCAACGTGCCTTTAGTAAAGGCCATCAAGGCGCTGTAGATATATGTATCGTAAACCTGTATTAAGCTGTGGAACATTTTCTGAAATTCGCTGAAATGTGACTTAAGATATAATAGTAAGATGAAGGTGTGCTCGTGCAAGAGCTTCAACTATTCATTTGTCCAGCAAAGCGTTATCTACGAGCGCGGTATGAGTTGGGCGAGCAAGAGTTGGGCGAGCAAAGTACGTTCGGAGAGCAAAGCACGTTCGGAGAGCAAAGTACGTTCGGAGAGCACACAAGACTGCTTCAACTAGTTATGTACTAAACTATAATTACAATGACAGACTACAAAGTTTA
>JAQFZW010001026.1:0-35127 GCA_034687055.1 Heteromurus nitidus | reverse complement strand
CTAAATATGTCAAACCGTTTTAAAATGAAAGTGACATAAAGTCGGCTCATCTAGTCTGAAAATACCTACGTACATCCACTTTTTCCAAGAGTATTTTTCTTCTCATACACGTCCATCCCGAGCTGCCTCCTCTTATGGAGGAGACTTCATGAGAAGTAAAGAGGGTGAGGTGAAGTTGAGCGGAAAACAGAGGCATAGAAAAAGGTTCATTATGTGTGGACCTTTCTTTTCTTTCTCTCTCTCTCCCTTTGATTTCCATTTCCCTTTCTCTCATTTTATTGGCCATTAGAGCGCATTATCATGTGGAATCAAATCAAATGTGCCAGAGTGAGTTGAGAAAGCTTAATTGTCTGGAAATTTGGATTACACAAGAGGAAGTGGCAGCAATGGAAGTTATAGTGGCAGCGGTAGACTTTCTCCACTAGTATTGAATTACATTTGTGTTGGTGAGAGAGAGAGAGAGGAAAAATGTATAAAAAAAGTGGAAGATGGCCGTCTCGCACTCTCCCTTTTAAACCATTTCCTCTGAACAACTTTTCTTCAGTTCTCTTGACTCACTGTGTGTATGTGTATGTCAACGGCATATACCTGTTCTTCTGTTATCACCCCTTCCAGTCGACTCATACAGAAAAAAATGCAGAGAGGAGAAGAAGAAAATGGCTACATATTTTTCTGCTACATAGTGCCCCTGCTATTACTGCTGTTGGCAATAACCATTTATATGTCCTCTAAAACGGTATATTTTTACCGAGGGCATCTCTAATACTATTTCAGCAAAAAGGTAAGAAGTTTCAGCATGATGATGCAATGGTGTGGCGATGGCGGTGGAGGCGATTCCTGCACTTGACTTGCCATTTCACTTTCCCCTGTCTGAAACACTGCTCTCACTTAGAGAAAAAAGCCAAGTCGGCCCTTTCCCCCTTCACATCTTTTTTACAATGCTATCATTTTTATCTTTTCCTCCTCTTCTTCAAAATAGAAATATATGCAAGCGGAGAGGAATGTGAAAAATTTTCTTTAAAAAAGGAAGAAAAGGAGAAGTGAGTATAAAAGTTGCATTTTTTCGTGGGAGGATGAAACATTCCGTATCCTTTCCCTTGCGGGGACGTTTTCTTCCTTAATCCACAATTTCATGTTGCATTGAACTTCTTCACTAAGATATATATGGGTTTTTGGGAAGCTATGTGTCAATGTGGAGCATAGATTGATGGTGGAAAAAGGTAAGGTTCTGTTCACTTTAATGGGAAATTTCCAAGAAAGAAAATCTTTTTATTCTAATTCAATATGCTGGAATGAAATAGCAGTACACCTTGGTGGTGGTTGGGACAAAACTTTTTATTGGATTTGAAAATCTTCTTTTTTCAAGTATGAGAATTGATCTCTGTTTCAAATACAAATTCTCTTTTCTTTATGAGGATAACTTACCGAAATGGAATCAGAAAACTGGATGAGTTCTGTGAAAACGTGTATGAAACTCGTAAAAACATGATAGTTTTATCTTCATGAGTTTCCACTCAACCATTTGATAATCGTTGGAAATTGGCAACATTGCTCCGAGTTATCATTGTCACAGTCAACATTTAAAAAGGGGAGAAAGCAAAAAATCAAACTCGAGTGGATATGCATTACACTCTCACATTCAACACCACTCCGACAGGGTCAGACAAGTGAGCACTATTTTTTTAAAAGGAAGTGACGGAATCTACGACTTTAAGTGTTATATAAATGAAATATTCAATCTTTCTCCTCTCCTTCATCCTTTCTCCTGGAAATAAAAAGCTAAAAAGTGAGAGGGGGAAATAGCTTTGAAGTTTTTTCCACGAGATGAGGGAATAATGCATGCGTGTGAAAGTGAGAGTACACACTGGCATGAAGATAATACGACTCCTTTCTTGTCCCTGCTCAAAAGGTTTTTCTTCTTCTCCCTTCAACACATTCTCTCATTCAGTTGTTCTCGGAAGGATATCGTATCATCGGATTCTTTTCTCTTTCTCCCCTTTTCTCCGAGAGGAGAAAGGGTTGACAGATAGAGCAGGAAGGGGAAAAGGGTGACTAAGGTATATAGTCTGTCATCAGGGTGATCTGAAAAGGAAAGAAAAGTTTTGAGGAACTGTGAATTACCAAAGCGTGTGAGCCTCTGGAAGGAAGGGTTCTCTGGACGATGAAGAATAACAGGAGGGTGAAACACGAAGATTGAAAAGCGTGAGAAATGTGACGACTCAAAACGAATACTTTTTCCTCTCGTTTTCCCTTATTTTATTCCGCTGCGTGTATTGTCAGTTACACTTGAAATGATGTGAAGGATGATATTTTTTTAAAGAATGGAGTCACTACTCGCCTTGTTTTCCTCCAACATGCATTTTTCATAGAGTGCTTGTAACAGAAAGAATAATATGATATCTCTTATTTCTTTTCGACACGGGGGAAGATAATAGGAGAACTGCAGTCAATCATTTCTTTACAAGTTATCGAAGTGTATAACTGTGCAAACTGCAGCAGCGAAGAGGTGCATATTGCAAAGCATTTTTTTTGTAATCTGGAACTGTGCTTTTGTATATTGTGGAGAGGGTGGTTTGGGTAAATATGGAATGAGCAGAGGAAACAATAATTCTTCTTATCATAAAACGAACGTCTACATGGAAAAGGTGAAAAGGCTTCCTCCCATAGTAGCTGTTGACTTGAGGCATGCATTTCTCTGCGAGGGCGAAATATGTTTATATATGAGCCCTCCGGAGTATGGGAAAAGGGTTGGGCTGTAGCAAAGGGAACGGAGAAAGTGCCCTTGTTTCGTGAAGTTTCTAGGTCACTTCATTTATCGCTCGTTTGCTTCCTCCCATCCTGTTGTTCCCCTCATCTGTCCAAAACATAATCTCATCATCCTCATCTTTAACAACAATTACACACTCTCGCAACGAAACAAAATCAACAAAACAGCAGAGCCACAAAAGAGGAGAAGGAGAAAAGTGAAAGGAAGCATATATACAATACACAGACACACTTTAGTTCTTCCTTTATTTTCCGCTTGAAGAGAAAATTTTGCTCTAATTATGAAGAGGCTTTTGTGTTTCGTGATTGTGAGCGGTGTGGGAGTTTGAGAAATTAAATGGAGGAAAACTTAAGATTATTGTTCAGTGGAAGAGAAGAGGAGAAAATCTAAGTTACGGTCGAGTCAACTTAACTTCACTTCACTCTCTCCCAACACAATTCACTCATCTATTTATTCGTCCATTGAGAATGGAAGAATGGAAAGACCACGGTATTAATAATAATAAAGGTTCGCTAGGAAAAAGCATAGAAAATTATCCACAGGGAATTACCACATAATTCTCAACCCATCCCATAACCCCCTCAACTAATACACATGCACATCAAACTCGCCAATATAAAAGGCCATTCTTTCCTCCTTACTGCCACATAATAGGGAGTAATCTGACCATGAGCTGTAAAGTTGAAAATTACTGAGTCACCCAAAACTTTTGAAAAGGCTCAACCACTTTCTCTCCCTCTCTCCTACTTTACATTTTCCTCGGTGCGAAGTGAAAGCTTAGAAATTTGAAGAAGAAAAAACGAATAGGGGACTTTGAGGACGTTTCCCTCTAATTTTACTTGGTGGCCACAAAAGGAGAAAATATAAGAGAGAAAGGGTCAAAGTGTAATGTAGCTGCTTTTGAGGAGAACGAGGAAATATTACAAGTATAAAACTTGTTGTGCTTGTTCCCTCCTAAATAAGTTCATATTGTGACGATATAGCAGAAGGTTGTCAACAAATTTGTTTTGCATTCTCAACAAATTTGAAAGTGACTCGACGACTCGAGTATATATGGAGACACACAATTTGTAGACAGTTTCACTATAGAACAAGTTGAAAGTTGAACTTTTCCAGCAGAAGGGAGTAATACTACGCGAACGAGTCAGCAACAAAAAAAAACTTGTATCCTCCTCTACATTATCATACATACATATTTACAAGTAAAGGTACATTTTGGTGTATACGGTTATTTATAGAAAGCACAAGTTTGACTTTGCATCTCTTTCTCTCTCCCTCTCTCTCTTTTCTCTGAATGAATATCGTTGTAATAATGCCATTCTCTGGATAGCCACCAAGGCTTACTTCCTGGTTTTGAAATCCCTTTCACAAAATCAGCCGACTGTACATCCTTTATCTATTCTCAAGATTTACGGACTTTCTCCTCGTCGTCTTGAACCGTGTCTGTACATTTTCCAAAGGGAAAGAGTTAAATAAGGAGAGTTTTGTGCTGTGTACGGTCTCCTGCATCTCCCTGCCTGTGTGTTGTGCTCTTCTTAATATGAATCTATACTTCCACGCAAGTTACACTGTTTTTCCTCCATTTCTTCACTCAAATGAAGCAAAAGGTTTGTCGTGTGTAAAGAAGTAGTCGTCGTACAGGGGAATAATACACTTGTACGTACGGAAAATTTTGAGGGAGAGAGAAAGTGAAGCACACGGTAAGGAAGCAGAAGAGTTGCCCTCTCACAAAAGAGAAGGTTCTCAAGTTTGTGTGACGCCTTGTGTTCCGACAAAACTTTCATTATATATATGGGAAAAGCCACCCTAGCAAATTGAATGGGGACAGGGGATCATGACTCCGAACAACTGACTTTTCGACTTCACACAACATCACATCTTTCACAACTTCTTGTTCACAGGATTTTGTATAGAGAAAAATTGGAATAACATGTTCTCCTCTTTCTCTCCCGACAAATACTTTTCCGAGCACAACTGCTGAAAATTCTTCACCCCGACTCACTCGAGAAGAGTCACATAAAATAGATGACAAAAGTGGTGCATAAAATAGAGAGTTGAAGAGTTTCACTCTTTTGATATTATGTAGATAGATTTCCATTGTAGTGTAGTTCGTCAACATCAATACGAATACTTAATTTTACAAATATTTCATTCAGCGCCTTCTTCTTCTTCTGAAAACAACATCTTTCTCAAGGAAAAGGGTTTCAACTGTGAATAAAAACTTAAACTTCATCGTCCTCTTTTGTTCATCGTAGTTCTCATCATAATTCCATTAACATTAGAACTTATAGGACACCCTTTCACACATAGCTTTTGATTTTGATCCGAGTCAACTTTCGTGGGTTGGAAGCTTAAAATCTTGAGATTTTCTGCAACTCTGCTCTCTCCCCTCATTTGCTTTCAATCAAGTATGCTAGACTAGGGGAACAAGTAAATTATTTTCTGGGGAACAATACCGGAATAATATGCTCGGTGATGAGGATCATGTTGATGACATGATGATGAAGATTTAGGATTATCTCTCTCTCTTCTTTCTTATACACTTTTCCGATTGGCATCCCGTCTGCAGGAGAACTCTTCTTGACATTCACCGCAGCATCAAATATAAGACGAGAGCAGACTCACTCAGGGAAAAGCAGCCGACCATACAATTTTGTGTATATTACGTATTACTACACTTCTTGAACTACTGCTCTTGATGGGCTCCTTGATGAGGATGAGATGAGAGTGATGTGAATGATGATAGAAATGATGGGACCGAACTACTACTACTTATCACATCATCATACGTCTTGGTCCTATTGTAAAACTCAAGATATTTGTAAGTACGAGCATATGTATTCCCCGACCAGATTTCACCATCCATATAATACTTATAAAGCCTACGTTTGAAGTCAAGATATTTTTATCACTTTATCTTGCACAATGTACAAGAGTGCGGAGAGAAAGAAGCACAAAATTTCGCCCCGAGTAATGTATATCCTAGCTTGTTCTCGATTATTGCTTTCTGTCCTAATGGCAGAAGTGGAAGATTTGATAAGGATGTAGGAATTAGATGACTACATTATATACAAGATATTATTACGCAAGAGTTTATTACTTGTCCAGAATTCAAAAAGAGTTTTTGAACTCGAGTGAAAAGATGGAAAGTTTTTCTCCTTGAGGAAAACTTTACATACACACATATTATACATATTCGTGACAGGAAGAAGTGAAGATGTATGGAAGAGAGTATCCTTATTGAATAATATGAGTGAACTACCTAGTTTCAAGAGGCCATTATCAGTTTCGATCGAGCTCTGTGTCCCTCTCCCTCTGCAACACTATACCCCATGCAACTTATGTATATAACTCGAAAATCATGCGAACTGAAAAGGAATTGGAGAAAACTATCGCACTTTTCTTCTTCTTCTTCCACTGTTTTTCGATGGAGCGAAGTTTATAGTCAAAATGTTCTTCACAGTTTAATATATATCATCATCTTCTTCTCCTTTCTGGTTTCACTACTTTTCTAGTACATGATCTTCTTGTCCCTTCATTCCTCTCGAATCGTTCTAATGCTACTTGAAAGTGGTATCGCTCGCTGATAATATGGGCACACAAGTGTAAGTTTTCTGAAGTTAGTCATGCCACGGAAAATAATATATAGTGGGAGAAAAGTAGTAGTTTTGTAGTTGTATTAGTGGATAGTTGTACCACTTGATTTTTCCTCGCTCTCTCTCTCTCTCTTGGTGTCTTGGTCGTCTTCTTCTTCTGGGACTTTGACTCTACAAGAGACTTTTTTTTATATTTTGTGTCCCACATTCGTAATATTCCAAGTTATTCACAGGAGAAGAGATCGTCAATGACTGTATTAAAGTATCTAGTAACACGTACATTCTTCGAGGTGAGTATGAATGAATGCATGCATGCATGAATACTATTACATTACTTTTTCGTACATGACTAAAGAGAGAGCCTAAGTCGGCCACACACATATCTTTTCGTGAAGGGGTTACCCTTTTTCTTCAGAGTCAGCAAGTTGAGATGGAGTTGAGAGATACACGGAGAGACCGTGCAGGTCCCAGAAGAATGAAAAAGTATCTAAAAAAAAGTTCACACTCGAAGCTTCTTCCTTATCCTTTTACCTTTAGTCTTATTCCGAGAGAAGTAGAAGTGGAGGGAGCGCATATAATGCACGAAACGGAAATCTAGAATCTGTAATAACACGAAAATAAGTCTTCTTCTCCTTTTGTTCTCTCCATGCAAAAAAAGTGAAATACGGAGTGGTGGAAGAAGTTGGACAAAATCTATAAGGAGGAAAAGTGCTGTGTTTAATGCAATGATGATATGTCTCACTCACTCGTTCCACCTTTTCTTTCTTCTTCCTTACTTTCTTTCGCTCGCTTGTTACTTTTTGAGCCCAGGAGAGAAAAAGTCGGAAAGAGTTTTTCACAAGGAAAGTGACTACTAGTAGTGGGGCAGAGCAACTCAACGAGTGAGAATGTGGAAGTTTTTAGTAGCACACAAATAGGAGCAAATAACCAGTTAATAATATTCAAGCATGCGAAAATGTAGCCGTCCACACGAATCTAGTAGAATCATGATATGATTATGTGAAATGCTCTCTCCCCGTTTTTCCACTGGTGGTGGTCTTATGGTCTGGTCGCTACCTGAAAAGAAGAAGAAGAATGATGATGTTCCTCCTCCTTTTCGGAACGGTTTTATACAAGTTCCCACACCTCGCCACAACTTGTAGACAGTTTTGGGAAAAGGGAAAAAGAAAATCTTGTGAAAGAAGAACCAAAGGCGGAGAGAAACGACGAGAGCGTAATAGACCTACACTTTCCACAACAATATTTCATTAAAGTTTTCTTCGACTCACTATCAGATGTTTCAGCAAGTTGTTACTTTTTGCTCCTCTTTCACCCATTTCCTCCGTCTACACTTACACACACTCATTTTTTTCTCGTGATTTCTAAACGGCTAGTAAGTACATGCCTCTATTTCTTTTCTCTCGAGCGGGAGGAGAGAACAAGAGGAGAGTGGGAAAGGGAGCGAAAAGAGTTGCGAGCCACGTTATTTCGGATCACATTGGAGAAAAATGGATTAAGCAAAGCATGAATGAGATAAAAGTCAGAGTGAGAGCTGATGTCAGCATATTTTCACTTCCCAGTCAAAACTTGTCATATATGACCATTTTACCACTATTATAGCTTGTGGAGATATTATACATAGGTACAAATGTGTGAAAAATAACATATATTTAAGGTTTGTATTTGTACTAACTACGGTTTCTGCTCGATTTCTAACTATATACTTTCTTCTGCTAGCTATTCTTATTCAGAGCCATCGTTCATACGTTCAACGTTGCGAGCATCGAACAGAATCACAAATAAAATATAGGTGAAGAGAGCACATAAGCATAACCATGTTGTAAGTATGTACATTAAAGTGTAACGAATTTTCCCAGTATCCTCCTGTTTCTTTTATTATTTTCTAGATTTCGTTTATGAGTTTTGAGCCATTTCTCAATTTACCTTGTGCTCCAGCAAAAATAGACTAACCAAAACGAAATCTTGTACAAAACACCAAACTTCTCTGTAAAAGTATAAAAAAGCAAGTCACCAGTCCCATTGTCCTCATCATCTCTCCACCTCTATATGCTCTCTCATTCATGCACACTACACACACACACACATTTTCACGCTTGCATTGCTCAACTTCAGTAATAATAATAATAACAATAATCACTCGCTTTCTCTCCCTCCGTGACTCTTTGAGGGAAAGCTGAAAGCCCTCTCCAGACTCCAGACACATATTTTTTTCCTCGAGGGAAGAAAAGCGAGGGGGGAAATGTGTGCGTGAAAGTGTGCGCATTTACATGTACCCAAGGAAAAGGGAATGTGCATTTGTCAAGGAAAATGTGCTGGCTGTGCTGCTACAGTGCCCAGATTCGAGGAAAATGCACACATTTTTCCCAGAGTGAAAGGCTTAAATTGTGTGTACACGACGGTTAGTCTGATGGTGGTTCTTTGTGTTCTCTGTGGCTACACAAAAACCGCTCAAGGTTGCTTATCCTCTATTGTGTCTCTATGGTCTGCTGCCTTGTAAAAAAAACGCAATAGGGCTCACCTTAGCGAAAGCTATCGTCATCATCTTGATGGCACATAACCGTATTACTAAGTACTAACTCTAGTACCTTTTCACTTTCTCCACACTTTTCCTTTTACGCTTCTTTGCCTTGAATTGTACTCCACCAAACCATGCACACACACATACACGAACTCGACATTTCTTATTCCACTTGCTTACCATAAGCATCCATAATCACAGCAAGTAACAACAGCCAGAAGCAGATGCTGAAGCTCTCTCTCTCCTCGGACAACGTGCCTCGTCTTGTATTCTCCTGCTCGAAATGATGAAGAAGAGAGCGAGAGAGAGAGAGAGAGAGAGAGAGAGAGAGGAAGGAGGAACGAGGGAGAGACAACTCTTGGCCTAGTTTTTTCGACAGTCCTTCGTTTGCCTTTCTCTCTATATCTGTCGTAGTTGCAGCAGCAGCTTACTTTATGCTTTGCTTACTTAACGCTTGTTGTTCCATCCTCAAAATGTTCCCTTCAAATGGCCGTCATGGTCGGTCTCTCAAGTGCTGTCTGTGGATCGTCTGTGGGAATAAGGAAACGACAGATTTCGACAGGAGATGTGTCCTTTTTTTCGACGAGAAAACGAGAATTCAAAAGACTTTTCGCCTGCGAGCTGACAATTCTACGCTTGTAAAATGTCAAATATGTACATATATGCATATATACACAATTCAACGTCAACTTACTTTACATACTTTACATGCATAAGGAAATATCTGTACTTATATAGGTTTTGTTAACTATTGACGCGAGCTACAACTTTTTTTGAGTTCTATTTGAGTTCCAAGTTTAACATTCTCTTTTGGTTTGTAACGTTGAGAAAGGAAGAAGTAAAGGGAAAGAGTACGCAATGAATGGGAAGAAACAATGTCTCTTATTTGGAGACAAAAGGAGGATAGACAGATATCAATTCTCAAGTCAGTCAATACGAAGCCGTTAGAGGTTGATAGAACAACAAGGTTACTTTCTTTTTACCAACTGCAATAAAATCTGGAATGTTACGACCGCTCTCTAAAGTGAAAGAAAAAAAGAATAGGGGAAAAGGGAAGAAAACAAGAGGAGCGTTTTGATAAAAAAAACTATATTGCTTCTGGGTTCCTTTTTTCTTCTTTGACCGTTATTTTATTCCTTCTCTTTTCCCAGTTTGAAAACACTTTCAGCCTTGAGATAAAAAAAATGTAGTAGTGAAAAACAGAATTCGGCACAAAGCGAGACATATTATTGCACAATGGTATGGCTCCTGCTTCCAGTTGATATTACATGGAACTGAGAAAGTGTCTCTCTCTTGTCCATGTGACAATATTCGTGAAAATTGTTCGGATAAATATGCATCTTTATGGAGTGATCGGATCAAAAGTAAAGCCACTTCGTTTTACTACATTTTTTCCTCTTGTAATGTTGTCAGCAATGTTGTGAATCTCGTCCCCCTCTCTCATTGTCCTTCACATGAATATGGCTCTGAGAGGGAGTCCTCTTGGTTGCCCTTTTTCAATGCAGTTTTTCCCCTGGAATCTCTTGATGTTATGCGTTATCTCTATGATGTGTGCCATATTAGATGAAATGGAAAGATATTGAAAGGGAGTAAAGAGAAATGGACAAAACGGCTTTTGTCACAAATGCATTTTTCTTGATACATATGTGTATATAGATAAGCACATATATATAAGGTTTTGCAAAAAAATTCATGTTCGCGGCTTATAGACACAAAGTCCCCCACAGTTTCCACTATTTCACTCTCGGCAAAGTGAAAAAGATAAGGAATACTGCGAACATATATATATTTTTGTGTTACATACTTTCGTCGTCTTCTTCTTCCTCTCGCAAAAAAACGCAGAGTGTGTACGACTGATGGTTGTAGTAAGGCAGGCGGAAACACAAATCTTGGATGCAGTCAAGCACTGTAATCCTCTCTGTTAGAGAAAATCTTGCAAAAAAGAGAGTTCTCGTCTTGTGTAAAAAAAGAAAGTGTATGCTTCATGCTTTTTCTTTAACCGCAAAAAAATCTTCTTCTTTATACATATAATCTTCAATGTTGCGTTGAGTGAGGTGTGTACCGCCGCTGTCTCACAGTGTTCTAAGCTTTCAATCTTTCCATTTTTACTTTCATATTTTCCTTTCCACTCCGCTTTCCATTTGACGTGTGCCGTTAGCGTAATCGATTTTACACGAAGATGTAATATTTACCAATGTGTGTTGTTCAAGAGAAAAAAAGGAGTGTGTATATTTGAGAGAGAGTAAAAGGAAGAAAAGAAATATATATATAAATCCACTGTGAGAAACAGGGGAAATGCTACATTTCATATGAATTTCGTATTAAATTGCATATCAACCTCCGAAATTCAACCGTTCTCGATCGAAGAATGTAAAGATTTTGTAAAACGATTGAGAAATCCTTTTTTGTGGTGACAAGGCACGAGAAATCCGATTTTGTTACTTGCTTTTTCCTCTCCTTTCCTTGAGTTCTTTCTCCCGGGAAGAGATAAAAGGAGAAAAAGTAAATGTGCACAGAAAAAATCTCACACTTTACATTGATACTTACTTACTCTTCACCTGTGCTATTTTATTTTCCATATCTCTCTCTCTCTCTCTTGCGGTTTTCTTCGTCTGTTTGATCATTGAGATAGTAAATCACATATCGTGAGGGAATGGAAGCTGGAAATAAGAACAGTGGCATCATCCGTGTCAATCGTACAGTGAGCACACTTGTGTTTCACATTTTTTTCTTACCTTTTTTCATTTCCTGCTGTGCGTCTCTCAACCCAGAAAAACCAACGTCAAAGAAATGTGGAGACAAGGGGAAAACTCAAGTTGAGTGAAAAAATCTCTCTCACTTAGACTCGCGTCGTATCACTTTAGTCGCAGAGTGGGGAATAAATATCAGAAAATGATCACAGTTGCATGAAAGCATGATGATGTATGAGGAAATACGACGTTTTTTTTTCTTCTTAAAAAATCCCGTAGATAGAGAGGAGAGAAAGTTGGCCACATGTTTGATATGCCTGGAGACGAACATTTCTTTTTGTATGATATATTAGGAGATGGTCGTGGTTGCGGAGGAGTTTTCTCTCCCTGCGCACATTCTTTTCCAGTAGCGAGCACACAGCTGTTTTCATGGGTGTGGAAGCGAGAAAAGCAGTTCTAATCCGAGTATGACCAAAAATGTCACTTTACGACAAATCTATCCATTCATCGAAAAAGCGCTTAGTGGAAACCCCACAGGGAGTGGTGCTAATGGATGAGTATGGAAGGGGAACTCCACAGGGTGTTCAACACCAGTAGAACGTATTAGCAGAGCAGCAGTATAGTAGCAACAGTTTCACGTCCCCCTTTTTTCCTCCCTTCCGTCTACCTACTTGCCCTATGTGCAGCAAGCAGCACATATGTGGAGCATTTTAGCAAATGGGACATGGGAAAAAAGTCAAGTGTTTTTTTCTAATATTTTTTAATGAGGGGAAACCGGGGCAGGCTTTGAGAAAAAAATAGGAACACCACGAAACTGGGTTACACTCACACATCAACTCGTTTATTATATAACAATAGAATATATATACACCGTGTTACATTATTTAATTTAATGTAAAAAGGGAGAGCGGAAAAGGCAGGGCAAAGTAAAGTGTAAGTAGCTTTTTTCTTCTGAAAGAAACCCTTTCCTCTCTCTCTCTTCTTTCTCTTCAATCCCCTTTTCTTCACTCAATCACTATCAAAAAGTGCCCATCTCCGCTCCTTCCTATTTTTTCTTCGTTTTCCTCTTAAAACCATCTTTTTTTCTGTTGAGCCTTCTTCGCCTCTTTTCTCTCTCTCTCTCCTTCTTCTCGCTATCGCTGAAAAGATGAGCTGGGAAAAAACTGAGAGAGGAAAAACTTTTTTTCTTTTTTTATGAAGGTGACGAGCTGAAACGTATACGGTATCACAGAGCAATAAAGTCTTTTTTTCTGCGGCTAAGGAGCTTGAAAAGAAAAAAACTGGAGGCGAAGCAGAGAGAAAAAAAGATAGAAGTGTTACGCAACGTAGAAGATGCATATATACACGCCTTGCATTACATTAGTCCTTCGAAAGCCATTCATCCTTGCCGTTTTCTCTCTTTCTCACTCAGTCTCGTCTACTCCTCCTGCTTTTACTCTGATGCTTCCTCTAAAGAGCCTTTCTCTCTCTATCCTGGGGACGGCAGCAGCAAAACGGACGGAAGGATTGAAGGCGCTCTGTGTTAAAGCTCTCTACTTCGTTTTTATTCTTTACTGGTATAGCCTCCCATTTTCAGGGAAACTTTCCCCCTTTCACTCTCTCTCTCATATACACAAAAGCTCAAGCTTTGTCTGCTTCGTTTTTTTCTTCCTCACACGCAAAAATGGTGAAGTGCTCTCTCCCATTCCCTGTTTGAATGTAACAGGTGTGGGAAACGGTGTTCCGAGATTAGAGCATAAATACTCCTTTAGCCCGTTCTTCTGTCTTTTCTCCCTTTTTTCTCTCTCTCTCGAGTGCGTGTACAATTTGCAGTTACATATTTTAGCTCTTCTTATTTATATGTATACCATGTGCAAACTTACGTGTATATATAGCAGACTTAAGATCTAGTGTCTCACGGTTGTGTTGTTCTATTTTGTGTATGTATGGAAATCCCTGAAATATTGTTAAGGGAAATGGCTGAGGTCTTGCGAGACTTGAAAAAGGTGCAATATGTATAAAGAAGGAAGAAGGGAAGGATGATGTAGAGCTGTAGTGAAGGAGAGACAGTGGAGAAATATGGGGGTTCCCTCTGTTTTTGTCTCTTCTCCATCCTCCGTGTTTGTGTGTTTTATATTATATTTCCCTTTATGCAGACTCTTTTCAATTGGCTTTGCATATAAATTGTGATAGAAATCTGGGGAGGCCTCATAGACAAGTTCTCCTACACACATTTTACCATCTTGTTTGCATTTCATATACATCCATCCATGCATAAATGGTGGAGGAGAAAATAAACTTGAAAAATAACACGGTGTGGGAAAAAGCCACTACAAAACTTCCCCCTGTCGATTTCATGCATATTATGAATGGTGGTGAAAGCGCAGATGACGGAATGAGTATATACATATTCAAATATGTATAATAATACGTTGTAGATATGGAGTGACACATTTTCCCTGTTGTCTTATTCGGCGGGGCATTGCCACGGCTCACTATCTCCTTTTCACTGGTTGTTTTCTCTGTGAGCAAACAATAACTTTACTGCTGCTAACCAGCGGAGGAGAGTGAACGGAGAGGAAACAGCTTTCCATCTCTCTCTCGCTCCGTATCCTGTTGCAAGACTGTGGACATTATTATTACTGTTATTATATTAACAGTTTGGTTTTTCACAGATCACTCACTCACTTAGCGGAGGACATGGTAAACAGGAAGGTGGATGAGTGAGAGAGAGAGAGAAAGGGAGGATTTGGCGAAAAGCTGCTCCAACCTTTTTAACCAAGGGTAATTCACATGTGAATGAAAAGGCCAGTGAGTTGTGTACATGACGAGAAGAGAGAGGAGAGGGAGCAGTGAGCTATATGGAATTGGGATGTGAAATGTGTGTTATATAACCTCCATATAATAGGGAGCAATTGCTAATAATGCTCTTTCCAGTAATCCAGTTCCCCTGTTGGCCGCCTCTGTGCGAATGAGTTGTGCAAACTTTGGAATGAAAAGAGAGGAAGAGAGAGAGAGAGAGTCACACAAGGAAAGAGCAGAACAGTTGGAATAAATGTGCCGATGAGATGAGCAAGGGAGAGTTGGAGCAGAAGAGTTGTTTCAGGGAAAACCTGTAATATTGTCACACGTCCATGGTCTCTAGTTATATTGGATAATAGCTGACTAGAGAAATATAAAAGAGGAATTTGGTGTATTAGGGATGTATGTGTTATGTGCCTTGTGTGTTTGTCTGCTCACACACATACACTACGGCTCTCTCTCTCTCTCTCGCTCCATGGATTTTCTCGTCTGTTGCTTTTGTGGACGAAAGACTTTTCACGTTCTGAGATTAAATAGCGGACACAATGCAGAGCTTTATGAGCCTTTAAAATTGCCCTCTTTATTTCCCTTGCACTTTTCACTCGTTAATATCACCATTCATTCTCGCAGTCTCCGTTTTTTGCACGCATAGGGAAAGCTAAGAGAGAGGATAAATGGAAGAGTATACTAAAAGCAGTAGTGGATGATGGTCTCGTTGCAATCCGATTTCCGAGCGTATTTCAATGTGCAATTCCCCCAGTCAAGAGTCTGACCACGAGTAAAAGTATATGGTAAATGGTAGTTATATGCATGCTACTCAATTCAACCTAAAAAATAATGCTTCGGAATTAGAGAGGAGGCAGTCCCAGTCTACCGCCTTTCTTTCTTAAGACATATATGAATGTGCACACACGTATGTATATCCGGTATTGCACTGCATTTCATACAGCGTTAGCTCTATTATAAACTTGTACTGCATAAAATACCAATGATAAATGAGACGGACGTGGTTTACCCAAAATTTCACCCAAATTGCAACCCAAATATAGCCTTTAGTCAAGAGCGAAATATATGCGTGACTCACCAACTTGGTCCCATCTCCCTCTTTTTCTTTCTTTTCCATTTCCCCCTATTTCGACCTTTCTCTTCTACTCCGCTAGTTTTTTTTCCTTCCAGAGAGATGCTCACTCTTGTGAAATTCGTAACACTGCCGTCGCCTTTCTTTTTCTCCTTGTGTGTGCGGTTCTGCTCACTCATTGTATTTATTTAGTTGGAGTGAGTGAGGAGCTGGGATTTTTATTATTTTGTTTTTGTTGCTGCTGCTCTGCTTCCCACAGCCACGGGCATTCTTGTGCGTTCACCTTGTAACTAAACTAAACTATATGTATTAGTATGGTGATGCATTCTTTATCTACTATATGCTTACATGTATTCTCGTCTTATATATGTTTATCTACCTGTTTCCCTATTCTGATATTTGGAATTGGAATGTATATTTTTACAGTTGTTATTTCGCCGATAATGCAGTCAGCAAGAGAGAGAGAGAGATAGAGAGCAGTATGCATGCTAGGCTCTTACAAAAGAATCTTAGAAGAAATAGCAAAGAGCACATTTTCCCCAACCGTGGCGAATCTCATTTCTACATTCTTATTCTTCCATTCCTCATTCCTTCGTTGATATTCCCATTCCTTTTCTTATTTTTTCCCATTTCTTCCTCTCTCTCTCTTCTCCTTCTTCCCTGTCGTCACATATTCTTTTGTGATTTCTCCAAGAAGAAATTACCTTCTTTTCTTCCACCCTTCGTTTTCCTTGGGAGTAGGTAACAAAAAATATGAATGGAATGACTAGTACAAGCATATGTTTTCACTTAATGTTTTGATAGCTCAGCTTCCAGGAAAAGGGAAACGGCATCCAGGGAATCTGGATTCCGGATATATAACTCGCTGTGCAGGAGCCTTTCATGTTTTAACTTTTTGTATTATCGATGAATCTCACTCCAGATAAGGATGTATATACTTTTGTGTATAGGAAAATATATAACGAATGAACGCATCATTACCAAGTAAGAGTGAGCTTCCCACTTTCTTCAGCTCTATATATTCCTTCTAAAAAAAGCCTGCTTTTCTTCAAGTTTCCATTCCAGCTGCCAATATGGAGTTGGGATAAGGTCCCTCACTGGCTTGGCTCCACACTCTCCTGCTGCAGCTTCCTTTGCCCCGGGGAATCAGGGCAACATAACAGAGGCTGAAAATTCCGGTAAAATACCAACAGATGCATAGACTTCCAGAGAGAGAGGAATTGCGCCTAGAGACATTATTACATTGTTCCCACATGTGGTTCTACTCCTATTGTGGCTGTATGATATGATGATGGTGGCAGTATTTTTTGAAAGTGGTGATGTGAATCATCGGATATTCTCAGAGTACCTTAACCTTATTACGCTTCTTTGTTCCTGGAGGAACGCTGTATTCTCGTAATACGAATAAGGTTATTGCTACTAACGTCCTTCATGTGTCGGTGTCGGAATATGTTAGCTTAGGTAAATGGTTGCGGAATCCGAGCAATTTAAAATATAATGAAAGAAGAAATGACATGAGAAAAAATGCTGAAATATGAATGAGCACATAGAATAGATGATAAGGTACACATGTATCATTATATTATGATGAAAAACACGAAAACATTTTAATGGTGATTCGTAGAGTTCAATCGACTCGACATGTTATTATTGATTCAGCTTGTGATGATGATGATTCTCAAGTTATCTAGAATCAAAAAACATTCAGCAAAAAGAGAAAAGGATATTATGTAGATGTAAACTTTTCCTTTTCCACGTTTGGTTTTATGAATATCAAGGAAAAAGGATGAGAAAGAAGGAAAAACTCAATGTTTTCTCCCATTATAAAGAGTCTAGACTAGACAACTCTGCTGAACAACAAAAATACTCGGAATTCTGAAAGCTCCCCTTTTTCCACCAAAGGCGTTTTCCTCATTTAAAAATATGTTGGTGATGGTGAGGATGGGAGAAAGTGTATATATAGGCAGTCCTGTACACTTTTTCTTTCTTTCTTTTTTTTGTCGTTGACTAGAAACTCTTATAGATGAGAGTAATGTATCGAATAATGTATTGCTGGATGTGGTTGGTTGAGCTTTCACTGGATAATATATCGTACTTTTTACACTCTTACCTTTACCCATTTTAAACGACAGATGGGAGCCTGGACCACACTGTAAAATAGTAAAAAAACGAGAGAAAGAGAGGGAGAGAGGAAGTGAAGCACAGGTTAACCAAAAGGAAGGAAAAATCTGTGCAGCCTAGCTTTTTGGTAGTATTATGTTACATATTGGAACTATAGCGTATATACATAAGTTTTATGCGTTTATAGGCACTGACTAAACACATTCTCTCTGTGAGAATGGAACATAATTTTCTGCTTCAGAGTGGGAAAATCCCTTTGGGACTGATGAGTGAATGAGCGTGTGTGTGTGTGTGGTCTTTTCGCAAGTCTCATGCATGCACGAACATGACCAACGGTATTTTTAAATGTATACGCTTACTTTTAACACACTTGTCCTTCTCGACGGCTCAACATTTGCGCCTATTGTGTTTGCAACTTGCACAAGCCATTATTGCATGCTCTTTTATAGTTTGTACATTAGAGGTGTAAATGTAAACACAAATGTATCCTTATATTCACGTGTATCAGTACAAAACACATATAACACAAAGCACTACTGAAGAATCACAACTGCCATCATCATCATCTTGCACGTAAAAACACTGTAGACTTTGTAGCCACAGTAAACTATTTGATTTCTGTATCCAGCCAGCCAAAACGTCTCTGTGCTCCTTCTTGGCTACAAGGACTCTGCCAAGATATATGGAAATGAAAGAGCAGTAAACCAAAGGCAAAAGAGCGAAAAGTGTAATTTTGTCCGGTGTGCGTTTGCATACTATATCCTGTGTGCTGCATTTTATAAAGCTTTTGTGAAGAGAAAATCTATGTGAACAGGTTTTTTCAAGGTAACACAAAAACACATAAAATGTGATATGTTAGTTCTTTTAGATTCTCTTGCGAGTCTCAATCGAAAATAGCGGCGTACACTTTCCCAAACCGCGGGTGCACTTCTCGTCTTTCTTTTACGCTCTCAACTTTCTCAAAGAGAGCATATAGGTATATATTTACTTTCATTGTCCTTCCCTGCTGCCAGCAATCCACTTCCAAGAAATAGACTCTGTTACTTTAAAATAGTGAAAGGACTAACCTAAAGAAGCAGTCCTTCTGCAATGATGCAACGATTTTCTATAGCGTATTTGTCGACGGTAACTGCCTGAATACTGCATACGTAAGAAGAGTAACAACTATCTCGTAAAATGGTTATGAGCTGAATCAGAGCTACATTTTACTTGAATGAATGCTTGTCTCCCCCGAGTTTCGTTTTGTGCTGGTGGAGAGTGTAATAATATCGTTCTTGTTACGACGCTCACGCTCCCTCCGTCCCTCCACGCAACTCTAAAAATATACACTTTTTCTTCCAGAAAGGAGCTAACGTGGGAATTGGAGTAGCCAACAAAAAATGCATTTCCGTTCCCCTCGTCACATCAAAACTTTCGCTGAACCTATCTTACAAACAACTGCTTTCACCCCTCGTGTATGTGAGTGCACACCTATTTTTTTCTCTTCTCGTCACATCAAAAACCTTTTGTGCATCAATGTTATTGCCAGTGGTGGAGGTGGTGCTTGAAGCAACAAACTTCCGTTCCTTTTTTTGCATCAGTGTGTTGTAGGCACATGAGCATTCAATCGTATCATTTCCTACATCAGTATCATCGAGTGTGCATAAAAAATTGTGTGCATTTCCAACGATTCCCTTGGTCCTTCTTGAATCCTTCTTTTGGGTCCGTCAAAGCTTCCTTCTCTCCACTTTCGACTATTCCCTTCTTCAACTTTTTTTCCAACAACTGCTCTCTCTCTCTCCCCTGATCTTTTTTGTTTTGATAATGTCCATCTCGATGCAAAAGGCACAAGGAAGAGTTTTTTTTGTCATTCCCTTGATTTCTCTCAATACATTTACCAGAAGTGCATGTTACATATAAAAGGTAGGAAAGTTCAAGAGAAGAAATCTAAAATGGAAAGGAGCTTTCTTTCCATCTTTTCTCCTTTCAATCGTCTTATTTCTTTGATCAGAGACTCAAGACGGAGCAGCCCAACTCAAGTGTGTGCTGGACAATATTCGCCCCGAATTCCCACTTACTCACTTACAGTTCATCGACAATGTGTGCACTGCAACCACTGGAGAAAGAGAAAGGGAGAGAGAGAGGGGGCGACAATGGTGATTTTCTTTTCTGGTAAAAGTGATTGTGATTCAAGGACTTGAGGGACTGCTACTTTTCCTATTTACGCGCAATGTTTTCTTCTTCTCTTTTTATTTTTACTTTTCCTCTTCCTTCTCGACATCGTTCCCACACTCTCGCTTTTAATGCAATACTTCACCCGCTTTT
Organism: Heteromurus nitidus; assembly: GCA_034687055.1. Taxonomy (NCBI): domain Eukaryota; kingdom Metazoa; phylum Arthropoda; class Collembola; order Entomobryomorpha; family Entomobryidae; genus Heteromurus; species Heteromurus nitidus. Next base: position 15,272 of record JAQFZW010001026.1, on the reverse strand, counting down.
TCTTTTCTCGGCGCTTTTCATCATTTCATGCTTTCATGGGAAAAAGTGAGATTGGAGGATTGCACGAAGAATCGTATCTGGAGCATACGAATGGAATTTTAGAAGAAGAAAAACAAATACATTTTTGCTCTTGTGCGAAATACGCACTTGTCCTTTTTACGTTCTGTTTTTGTCTACGCGTAGTCCTTTCTCCGTCCCTATATTTGTCGTCACAGTGGATGAATACCTTTAGTGCGCGGATGAGTGTTGGCTACATGAGAAATGTTTTTCTTTTCTTCCTCCCCCAGTTTCCCCTTTATTCTTCCTTTTTATGATGTGACTACAACACAACGCGCGCAAGAATGCTTCCATTGCTTTCTTTCAACTACATTTCCCTCGCCAAAGATCACACTCATGTTATTGAATTGCGTTTTTTCACTTCTCTTCGTCCTCCGTGTATCATGCGAAATATATGAAGGGAGTAGTGCTTCGCGAGTTGAACTTAATGCGACACGAAGAAAGAAAAGAAGGATGAATGCAATATAGACAGATGACAGAAAAAAAGAATACAAAAGGAAACAAAAGAGATGGTGGCAAAGAGTAGACTCGAGAAGAAAGAAAACATGAGAGAATGGCGAGAGAGAGAGAGAGAAGAGAGGAGACATTTCATGGCAAACCGTTTGCTTCGCTAACCGTACAAATCACTTAGCAAACCAAAAGAATTCAGGATGAGAATTTCTGAGAGAATGTATTATTATATTGCGTCGAGTTTGCCTACTTTTCGCCTGAAAACTTCTAGGTCCGTTGTAATCAAGTTGTAGTGACATATAAAAAAGGAATTGCATTCTCTTAAAAAATTTCAAGGATGCAACCTGTCATATTTAATCTTTCGGACGATGAATAAAAAGAGAAACAATAATTCGAGATATGGCCTTTGTCAATCCTTCACTCGTCAATACGTAAACGAAGAGGTTCTCTTTGATTCTTTCACTATTTTGTTACGGTTTAAATAAATATGCACATATAATATTCTTTCTAGATATATTATCTTTATTTCTTTATTTTCAGTAGAATTCGGTAATTCACAAACGGCATCATTCATCCGAACTCATACAATCCAAACTTTTTTACGTACACATATTTCAATTTTCAATCGTAACCGAATATATATGCAGAGCAAAAGAAGTTCCCTTTGGAATCCATTCTGGTTATACATTCATATTTTTACGATTTACACCCACAAAAAATGTGAATACGTTTTTTCCTTCATACACTCATATAAATTGTAAAATTTTAGCCTAAAAATCACTTACAAATCCTGGTAAATATTTCGGGAATACATTCAAAAAAGCTTCATGGAAGATTGTTTTACGCTTATGATTACACGTACTTTTATAGTATGATACCCTTGTAATTCCCATTCTTTGACTATGTGTATGTATGCACTTGAGTACTTTATATAATTCTACAACGATCATATCTCAAAGTATTGTAATATGTATATAGTTTATAGCTACCATCAACTTCATATGAATCGATGAAGGTGAGAAATGGAAGTTACAATGAAATTCATCTTGTGTGGTATTTTTTATATATCCCGTGTTTAAAATAAGTTACGTTATGTATGTATACATCATCGTCTGCTATGCTTTTATTTAATTACTTATTTAGATTGAAAGTAGCCTAGCTTACATTAACAATGACAAAAAGATTTAGAATTTACTTACCAAAGGTTTATAAGTATCGTTTAAAGTCGTCATCAATTTATGTATGCATGTGTATAACCTGGAAATAGATCAATAAACTGGAACAGGAGATGTTAAATACAGTTTTAAAATGAAAATGTGAGAATGACGTAGATACAAGAACTCTAATATTTTTCACCTGCTTCTTCGTGTGTGTTTTTCTCGTCTAAAATGCTAAAATATATAAATTCGATTGATTTAATGTAATGAGATTATTATAAATAGACGATAACTTTTTGAATCCTGGTTTGGCATCTCTGTGCTTTGTTCCAATATTGAATTCCTCTTTCTACATAAATCTTTTGCAATTGTCACATCGTCAATTTTGTATCTTAGCTTGAGCATCAAGGTCTTACTTTGGTTTGTGCACGTGTGTACAATTTTATGAAGCTTATGTGTGTGTGTGTGGCGTGGTGTGGTGCACAGTGATCTCTGTATCAAGTATAAACTTACACACGTGTGGCATATGTGCTGCTTTCATTCGTTCTTGGGCATTAATACAGATAAATTTGCAGTGATTTCATGTAATCATCATCACATCTTCATCCTCTTTCACGTTGCTCTGATGATGATGACGACTCGTCTATCCACTACTAACTTTCTCCTCGCCAATTTTGCTCTTCTCGCGCGCGCGAGAGCAACTCTCTTGCTGTGTCTTCTATCGTCTTTACGGAAAAGTGTATATATATAAGTATTATTACGTGTAATAATGTATGTGTCTATGTGTGTATGTGTTTTGGTTGTTTTTTATGGAAGGAGCATATATTTTTGGGTTTATACTTTTGCGTAATAGTATATCTTCTCACACAATTTATACACACACGATGAAGATATATGTATTTATATACATAGAATATAGAGTACGAACGAGTTACGTTATATTGTTTTCATCTTCTTCTTCTTCGTAATGTATATTTATGGTACACATGTTTTAGACAAGTATTAAAGTAATTTATAGTACAATAATTTTATTTAGGTACGTTATACCCACCGACCGCCGACAACACGCAGCGGAGAGAGTGAAAGGGATGAGAGAGAGAGAGAGAGTGGGAAAGAATATAATCCTCCAGACTGATTATCTGTTTCTTTCTTTTGCTCCCTCTCTCTTCTCTCTCGCTCTCTCTTCATCAGCCGCAAACTGAAGGAGTAGTAGCGGGGTGATGATAGGAGTAATAAAATGGATAAAGTAAAGACCGTATAACACGACAAAGTAACCAATTCAAGTTTCCTCCTAGACTCCACGCGGAGAGCGAGTTAGCAACGCCCGACGAAAACAACAGAAGAGTGAGAAGTATTAGTGCTGAATCAGGAGCCACGAGCGCTCTCGTCGACGAGGAGGATGATGCGCCTGCAACAAATAAAAATAGGGGGAATAGACAAGACGGATAAATACGAATTAGTACTTTTAAAATATGGCTGTGTTCGGGGTATGGTACACTTTCAGATAGAAAATAAATATGTAGTTTCATATATATGTACACTGTGTATGTATATATCGCTTTGAGCAAAAGCAGATTGCTCCATTTCTGTTTCTTTTTTTGTCTCTTAAAAATAAATGGGTTGGGAGCAGGAGCTCGAGAACTAGTCAATAGTTGAGTAAAATTTCCAGGTAGGTATATATTCAGTTTTACGACGCTCCTCAAACAAAGTAACAGTGGTGAGCTCAGAGGGAAAATACCACACAAGCAGAAAGAAAGAGGAAATGGTAAGAATCACATTTTTCCTGAAGGAAATGGAAGAGCTGAAAACACAGGTGTAAAGAGCCCAAAAGAAAGAAGAAAGAAATATACGCAACTTTTCCTTCCTTCTAGTATTGCACAGATGAAAAACTAAGTATTACTTAATGCTTTCTTACGCACAACAAATAAGTATAAAAAGAGGAGTATGTGAGAGAAAGTAGTATATAGAGGGATTTTAAATATATACTAGCATTTCTTCCACTTATCCGCATTTTCTCTAATGCTTTCGTTCTTGGTTCTTGATACTTGTACCAGCTCCAATGGTTCTTTTCGATGGGAAAAAGGTGCCTTTGAAGGAAATCGTCCTCTTTCACTATCTCAGATATATGTACATACAAGTATATATAGCATATGAACTACAAGTGGGAAAAAAGATTTCTGCTCAGTAAAGCTCCTTACCTATATTTTTTATATACCAGAGCAGGAAGAAAATCTTAGGTATTTTTTACTGCTACACATATTATATGGTAATAATAGTAGCGTTTTCTATCTGGCATCGCACACCCAAACAAAGTTTTTTTTGCAAAAGGTGGAAAAGAAAGGGGGAGAGAGAGATGAGATGAGCGCATTGCAACAGTATAAAAATGGACGGAATTCTAAAGCTGTCTCACTGTGACTGTGAAGAGGTAGTAGACCTCTACTCTATATATCATATCATTACTATATATTTTTTGTGCTGGTGATGCTACTTCTTCTTCTTCTTCTGCATCTGATGTTTTTACCTTCTGGATGGATGGATACATAAGGAAAAAAGGAGAATTCCCTAGCGATTGCGACTCATAAATGTCTTGACTCGATCAGACTGTTGGTGGAGAAGAGGAGAGAGAGAGAAAAGTAAGAAAAAAGGACATTCTTATAACACGCATACATACACACACGCCAAAAAGTAGCATCAAAAGTGTATCCAATCCAGGGAAGATAGGAGAAAAAGAGAGAAAAGAAGTTGTGCAAGTTGAGAAAGGGAGAGAAAAAAAGACTTTTTGTCTGCTTCTTCTTCAGGGGATTACCTTAAAGGTATAAAACTCCTCACTCGAAGGGTAATGTACGTGTGTGTGCAGAGCAGAGGCAGCACTACCTCTAGATATACGGTAGACCCAAAGGAAAGAGTGAAAATCAATAGATTTCCTAGAATCTATTGAAGATACTACCAGTCACTTGGATACTCTATGTGTATTATAAAAAAGAATGGGTATGTTGTGACGAAGTAGAAGAAAAAACTTTATATCCCTCCGTGTCGTCTATCTTCTCTCCGCTAAAGTACATCAACAGTCGTGAGTCGTGAGCCATAATCAAAGAAATACGGGGCAACTGAAGATAAAGGGCTAAAGAACTGAAAAGCCCCAGAAAAGAATCGCGAATCTTTATGTATATAGTATGTGTGCTACCTTTCTGCAACAGTCTTCTATTATTATACCACTCAATGGTTCGCTAAGTTTCCCAGTTTAATACATATACATGGTCTTTGCACACACACACAAAATGAAAGTTATGGGAATGTAGGTAAGTAGGAGAAAAGATGTGATGATTCGAAGAGGAAGAAAAAAAGGGAAGATGCATCGCTCTTGAAAATAGCCTTGTTTAATACTACGACAGAGAGAGAGAGAGAGCTTGAGCTCTAGAATAAAAAAGGAACCTATACCTACCACTTTTGTCTGTTAAGAGCATCATCGTTCGTATACCCTTGGTTTTTTTAAAAGAAGAAGAAGAACCAGATTCTCCCTGATAAAATGTATATTCATGCATGCTCCGACTATCCTATCCTCATGAAAAGGAATAATATATGGGACATAAGAAGATATTAAAGAGAGATTTGTGAGGAGAAGGAGAAGCAAAAAGAGGGTTGAAGGGAAAGAGATTTTAAAGAAAGTAAAAGTCATCTGAAAAAATGTTCTCCATTGCATGTACATTTAGAATGGGAATGATTTTTTTAAGGATTTTAAAAGGAATCAATGGTAAAATACTTATATTATAAAGTAATACGTTGCAGGATTTCATAGTTTTTAAGAAAAACTCGACTCCTCTGTGTCGAACATTGATTTGGTTCAAACCAAGAACGATTGCTATACCGCTCCAGTGTGGGAATGTGCTCAAGCCGGAAAATCTCAGCCGTCAGAAAAGGCTACCGTATATAGCGCATTTTACTACAATAAAATGTCCTTTATACCACTAAAGTGCTTTCCAACACCACTGCAGATGAAAAGCCATTTACGAGGAGAGAGGTTGGTGCAGGCATCAAAGTAAAAAAAGAGAAAGAACTCACATGAAGTATGTATATCCTAATAGGCTACTGAATGCAATTGAAAACTGTCGAAGGAGGAAAAAAATCGTGGAAAGTGAAAGTGCTACTACCTGCTGCAATATGTTCTTATGTGGAATGTTATAAAGGTAAAAAAAGTTAACTTACCAGCTCGAAGCAAAGTGTCCGTCCCTGTAAGCCGACGTGGAATTGGTTCTATTGTTTGTATAGTAGAATTCTGGTCATATACGGTAAAGACGGTAACTCGACATTTAATTGAAACAGATGACGCTGGATCCTTCTCGGGAACGGGAAGATCAAATGAAAATCTTGATAATCTTGATTGTGTCACTGGATCTGTATTCGATTTCTTTAATTCAGTCTTGACTTCATGCTCCGATTTTACCTGCAAATTCGAAAAGGTAAATAAACTTCTCTCAGCATACGAACCAATCTACGAATATAATATGTGCAAACATCAAGGATTTGGGTACTACTTAAATGCCGTCCATACTAAAATACTTTTTGCTAATAGTTGTAACGTATTATAGATTCCGAGTTTCCTTGAGCAGAAATGAGTTTAAGAATGACGTTGGTCTTGTGTAATAATAACTGTGTAGTAATAACTGGATAACATTAAGTTGAATAACGCACATTATTGCAGTTTCAAAAATATTGTCTGATCCTTTCCCCTTTCATTTTCAAAGATATAGCATTTTTTTCCTTCCCCACGACCACAAGTTTTCTTTCCCCAGCCAACCACCATTTCCCACCGCTATCAAGTGGGAACTGTGCAATTAATTTTCGATGAGACCTCATTTCCCCAGTGGTAATAACCTTTATAGACCTGTGATCAAATGATCTCGATTAAAGGGAAAGTTGTTGCCACTTTTAACGACACACCTGAGAGCCTATATAGATATATCCTATCTGGGAACATAAGTGGCGCACAGCTCATATCTGATATACACACTTTTTTTCACATGACCAGGTCATAGTCACTCACAAGAGTCTGTTTCTGTATGTGTGGTCTCTGAACCTATAAAAAACTTCAAGCAAAGCCAAGCCCACGAAGAGGTTGAGAAAGTATACTAATAATAATATTCTCATCAGACCGCCATCGGTATATCTTATAGACTACCTCTATAAATATTAGGGGAAACATATATTTTGCCATCAGATTGTCTTCAACATTCTATTTATAGACATAAAAACGAGAGGCACCGCGCGTCGTTTTCCCTTAGAAAAAAAACTTGACTAGAACGGGGAAGTTATCTTGAAACATTATTATCATTATTACTTTTATGCCTCATCTGTGATCCTACCACCTTCTTCATGGGCTCGTGTGTCCTTTCTTAACTACCTAAAACTGCTTTTTGACTCGAAACACGCACTTGGGTAAGAAGCATATCGCTCGTGTGGAAGTGAATGAATGCATGCAGGTTGTGTGTGTGCATTCTGCAATTTATATTGTCGTAATAATCGTAAGAAGCACATAGGGTAGGGTATAAATATATTAGAGGCAATTTTCCATCTCCTTACCTCAGTATCATTGTAGAACCAGGTAATATTAGCGGGGGGATACGTGTATGGTGATTGACACTCAACAGTGACAGGGTCTCCGGGGTGATATTGGGCGCGATCCAATTGAACTGACGGCATGTCATCCCCAATTACTGGAAGGCAAATATCAAATTAATTTTGTCAGAAGGAGGAGCGAAAACGACGGAGGAGAGAAACGTGTTCAACCGCACACTCTTTGCTCTTATCTCTCTTGCGGGATGAGGGGAAAATTGTTATTATTTTTTATCCTTAATATTATGACTCCTTTTTGGTGTCGCATCCAATCAGACATCCAATCCAGTGAAATATTATATTATGCTCTATTATAGTTTACTGCTTGCTTTCAACATCAAACATGGATAATAATCAGAGGGATAACTGAATCCCATATTTGTCATTTTGTGAATTATGCTTTATATGCTACTAGCTGCCCTTTTACCCAGACGGGGTTTTTCAAAAGTTCCATTTTACTCATCCCTACTTTCTCTGTCCCTCAAATATTTAGGCTCCAACTTTTATCTGGATTTATGATATTCCAAAAACTGCAATTCAGGGGCAAGGACTAATAAGACACAAAAAACATGAAGGAAACTGTAGGTATGCGTTCGTAAGGATAAAAGACGGTATATTATGCATCCTGTTTGTTATGTCTTTCTTGACGACAATAGCGGGAAGGCGCACATCCGCTGTTTCCACTGAACAGCAAAGAAGCAGCAGACGTTATTGTCCTCAAAAGACGGTCGTTATATTCGGAGCTTTTCTTCACAAGTATCTATGTGCTTGAGAATGCCACTATACAAACATTTTGTGTTTTTACATTACCACAACATAACCATGAATTCAAAAAGAAGGCCACGTTTTCTCCCATTGAATTGCCTAAAATCTTGGCGTCTCTAGTGCATAACTGCGCGAGAAAAATGCCAGTCCCCTTCCATATACGTATATCCTCTTCCAATGTCATGTATTGAGCCTATATACTACGTCACGTTATTGATATTACATTTTTATTGTCATTCAAGGAACAAGGTCATAGACACAGCGTGTGTAAATAATTTCTGCCCGTGACGATAATGACGGTGACGATACGATGATGCAAAAACTTTTCTTATGTACAATTATACTGCGTCTCTACTCTACACAATACAAAAGTATCGAAATATGTATACATCAGTTAGCGGTTCCTTCATGTGTTCTTGTCCCTGATTTCTCTTCCAGATACAAGTACAGTTTTAGTGCAATTTCCTGTGCGAGAAGACTATGAGATGGAAGAAATCGCAACTTTCTTTTATTATTAATGCACATAATAGATCGGAGGAGAAAATAACAAGAGAATTGGAGCAGTAAAAGATGAATTCTGTATCTCTCATACTCGGCCGCCTAGCCTTTTTTTAAAAAAATGGGTATACTACGATGATGTTCGATGTATATGAGCAAGCAATCCATATATTGCATCGAGTAGATAGATGAACAAATTTCGCTTGCTCTTGTCTTCGATATTCGTTTCACATCTTCCGGCCGAGTCTATTTCTGTTTCTCCGCTGCTGGAATAATGGCGTAGAATCAGAATAAGAAAAACTTTCATCAAAATTGTGTGTTGTCTTTGAGGAAGATTTTCAACGAATTGCACCGCGTCATCATATTGTAATGAATATTTCGGTGTTCATCTATATTTACTAACTTTTTATTATAATGTTGCCGATGAGTCTGGTCTCGAGACTTGTACATGAATAGATTTTTTTGCTTAGGCGCTTCTTTCTATACCTATAATAACAAGCCCTTGAACGAGGTAGTTTCTATTCATAACTAGTTCTAGTTCATCTACGCCGTTAGCGTATCAACCCGAGAAAAAACTTTTCTCCATTCCAAATTTCTTCCACTCATCCTAGCTCCTATATCATATCTACCCCATTTTTACATCAACTTTCATCTCGTTGAAGGAGAACAGGAGAAAATCTTGCATTAACCAAAAGTGGATTTTATTGATCTCTGATTATCTTAAGCAACCATTTAAGCACAGTTGAGAATCATTTTGTATTTGGCAGCACCAAGACTCATCCACATAATCCTTGTTGTACAAAATTATAAGGCATGATGCAAACCCTTACTTAATTATGTTTTTCGGTGTCCGAGAGTCTAAGTTAATCCAAAAAAGGGATTAACTTTTTACGTGGATGTTACCAGTTGCTGCAATTAACTAGACATGATCATCATTCAACATCGATTCTTGTAATAAAGTATCAATACTATCACAGATTCTAGCTTTACAATGTAGCTGTCTGATTTTTTAACATCAAGGATCTACATACATATGAATTGACATGTAAGCTGCAACCTCCAATCTCCCATCCCAGCTGGAGACTTTGATTGAATCATTACGTGAATGTTTTGTAAGTTCGTGAAAGAAAGTAAAATCAAAGAGAAGGCATGTAAATAAACTTCGCAGGCTTACATTCATCTACACTCGCCTATTTCCAACCGATCACTCATATGAATCTCCTTCCCATCATTATTATTTCAGTGTTTTACTCCTACTTCCCTCCAGGATCCGTCGCGCCGCATAAGATTCTTTTGTACTTACTTCGATAAAATCAAGCATACTATATTTTCATTTTCCTGAGACTACGATCTTTTTAGTTCTTGTGGTAAATGTGCTACAGGAAGATAAAAATGCCGCTGATTTTACTTTCCTTCTGGCAGAAAGAAGCGGAAACTGTAATAATAACAGTTTGTATGCGGAGTCGAGATGGGTTAGCGAGATATTACTGACAAAGCCCACTCCTGATTTTCTTCGCTCCTATCTACGAATTGCATCTTGCTCCTGCCAGAATCTATATAATCGGAAATAACACATGCATATGCAATTCCTTGTAGCGTAACGGTTCAACAATTCTTATTATGCATTGATCCATTTTTTTCCTTCTTCATAGTTATTCTTTCATCAACAAATTTTGACTCTCGCCATCCATCCATCCTTCCAAATTACTTACGTCTTCTTCCACACTGTTCATACATGCATATTATATCCTGGATTAGCAAGCGACCCCAGAGTTGCATGAACGTCGAAAAATAATTTAAGTGAAGAAAACTACCAAGTGGTATAGCACGGTTTGGAATAAGTATGTACCTTAGCTCCTGGAGAAATTTCAAGCCTTGTTGAAAGTAGGAATGAGGAAATAAGAGGAAAAAAACTATCGCGCCCGGCCACTTCTCATTTCACAACAGAGAAAAACTAGCTCAAGTACGATGAGTTATAACATTCCAACAACTTGAAACAAGTAGATTTACAAGGGGAAAAAGTGACTCAACCCACAAGTTAGTTACTTTTTTAAACATACGAAGAAGAAAGGGAAGGAAGACACATATTTTTTAAGGGAAACAGTAGTAAAAGGAGCGGCAGCGTCGGGATGCTTGTTTCAAACAAAACTTAGAATACATTAAAGCAAGTAAACATTCCTGCTCGAGGAGGAAAATATCTTATACTTATATATTCGCACATAAAAAAGCAGACGAGGAGAGATTGAGGAATGCTCCTACTTATTCTCCTTGTATGTTGGTTATCATCCCGGCTTTTTTGTGTACTCTGTACCTACAAACCTCCTCTTATATATATACTCCTACTTTTTTTCTGACACTGGAAAAGCAGAACCCATCTCATTTCGTCTACATGTCTTCTTTTTTTACTCCCTATCTTTCTTCCCTCGTCTTGTCTCATCAACATCATTCGCTCCCTTTTGTTATTCCCTTAAAACTAACACTGCCAAAGTAAAGATAATCGTATTGGCAAATTCCTCCTCTTTTCCCCTTGACACAAAGAGGACGTCTGAACGACTCAAACACTAGTATATATCAAGTAGTGGGACAAATAACACGGGTAGAGACTCTGTCTGATGTGTGCTGCCTTTCCCTTTCACTCGTTTGCATAAACGCACTTGCATACATGCTCTCCTTTTTCTATGTTGATGCCGTCCTCCTTCTAAAAAAAACTTATTTTTACACACTTGTCCCAGAGAAAGTGTAATACTCACTCTCTATCTTTTTAAAAATGGGAATTGAAATGGGAGTTGGCTGCAATCTGCAACGTAAAAAATCCTTTGCTTTTTTATTTGGAAAGGGCAAAAGTGAGTAGGTAGTGGACTGGTAGATGAAGAAAAGGATATAGGCTGATGATGATATGCATACAAGCTTTTCTATAGTTTGTTTGTGTGATAGTGGTGCGCACAAAATGCTTGTGATCAGAGATTGAAAAGGAAAGGAGAGAGAGAGAGAGAGAAAGCCCCAAAGCGGCTCTGGAGTAGAGGCGACTCCTTGTCAAAGCAATCTAGGCTAAGGTAGATGATTTTGCCGTCGTATGATTCCTCTCTTTTTCCGGAATCTTTCAAAGTACTCATTACAGCTCAGTTGCAAAGGCAAACGTATCCATAAAAGAGTAGCACACGTTGCAGTAAAAGTAGTGAGTGACGAGTGACGCATGCATGGTTGCATCACATGTTTTATAGTAGTTTAGCAGTGATATAGTCAGTCTACTTTAATAGAGGAGTCGCCGTTATGAGTAAACTCCTTTTATGTCGAAGTTTGTCATGATTTCCTATATATCTATTATGCATCAACATCCTCAATGACTTAAGTGTAGTATACTCATTCTTCGTAGGCTGTTACGGATGTATGTGTTCTTTATCTGGAATTGAAGTAAGCGTATTAGCACACCACCACCGTGTGATTCAGGGACTGTGTCAAGTTTCCTGATCTAGGGATTTCAGAGTGAGGACTCAGAGACTGTGAGGAGGACCAACCATACCCAAAAAGTCCCAGGGACGTACGCTGCTCTGGAGAAAAGTAGGCTGAAGAGATGACAGGAAGCTGTGTAAAGTGTTTTTGCCTACTACGTACGTACGTACATATACATCATGGTTCGGCCAATGTGCCAAAGCCAAAATCTGTAGGTATTAGTTCATTTTAGAGAGCACAAAAAGGAAATTCCGCCAAAATATCCAAGCTAAAGAAATGCCTGAAGGTTAGGAAGCAACGTTGAATATAGTAGACGTGTGTATCTACATACATTTGACACTATATTTTAGGTGTGTGCCATGAGGTTATATTAGGTATATGCCAGCAGCAGCCAGAAACGGATTTTAACGTTGATTTCCTGCTCCCATACACATCTCAACAGCATTTTATACCTTTCATGCAACGAGCATTACAATGTGACGCAATGGACGGTGAAAGAAGGGGCATGGAGATGATGATGATTGTAAAGGATCATGATGATAATGATGAGGATGGTGATGGCGGTATAAGCTGAGTGAAATTGAAACATTTTCCTTAACTCTTTCCACTATACTTCGGGAACACCTTCCTCCTCTCTCTTCGCAAAATTCCATATAAACTGACGCCAAAAAACGACAAGTATGTGTTGGAAGAGGGTTTGTATAAAACTATGAAATGAAGTATAAACTCGGTTGGAAAAAGGCATTAGGGCATCAGCACTAAAGTATGGAAGGAGAGTACACGAATAATAATAATGGAATGCTTTCACTTCTGCCCATATATAAAATAATATGATACGTTAGGAACAAAGTGGAGCGAAACTGGTATTTTTTCCTAACTCTCTCTCTTCTCCCACATCTGTAAGTCGCATTACACTGTCAAGACCGTACATTACACAACATTACATTTAACTCTGAGATAAAATGAATTGTATAATTTTGGAGAGAGAAAGTGAGCAAAAGTGGAAGAGAGAGAGAGAGAGCAAATGCCGAAATCATTTTCACTCGCTTTTTACACCCCACACCACCATCATCATCAGCATCCACGGCCACGGTGCGTGTATAGTGGTATTGAAGGAGGCGGAACAAAGCGTAACAGTGATTTGCTCTACATATAATACAATGAACAACAAACAGAGAGAGAGAAGACTATATACAATACACACGACAGAATACTTTCTCTTGCACAAAATACATACTTTTAGTTACGGGACACGGGAGAAGCTTTATAAAGACAGACCCATGCTATTATTGCTTGACAAAAGAAAGAAAATGGATTTATGTTGTTGAGTAAGTTGTGTGTGTGTGTGTGTGTGAAAGAGAGAGAACCTACAAAGTGAGCAGCACAAGAGCACAGTGTGTTCTTAACTGGAAGTGATACTCATTAAGTCAAACAATGAGGGAATAATCTGTGTAACACGCCAAAATTTCTGGCCAACCTCCGGATCCCGTTATAGCCATATAAATCAAGGGAGAGAGAATGAAATATTCCATGCTACATGGCTTTTGTTGTTTTTGTTTGATTTTCCAAACTTGCTTTGACTTGGTTCTCTCGTGGTATTCCCTACATTCCACCAGCTTTTTCTCTCTCTCTCTCTCTCTCTCTGATGAAAAACCACTTACATAAAATGGATATAGAGAGAGAGAGAGAGTTTAGACGGAGGAAAAAGACATCCACATTTATTTAAACTTTCCAAAGAATGTACATTTCAGTTCAACTGGAGAAAATGTGGAAATGTTCTGAGCCACAAAAATACTTGTATGGTTTCCCTCTGCAACTCTATAACATTACTTGATGCACTTCCAGTTTTCAAACTTCCTCTGATTCACGAACATAACAGTTCAATGCCCCAAGGTACTTTAATAATTACATTTTCTGCTGAACTATTCATGTGTGTAGTTCACAACAAATAATATGTATAGTATACCAATGATGTCATAAGCCGACAAGATAAATCTATCGATAGAATGGGACAAAATGCTTTTCACAAAAACTTTTCCCTTCCACAATGGTAAGCTCAACACACACAGGTTAATTTATCTGCAAGTGACAGATAGGGAGAAAGCAGAAGTTTGTCGAGATTGTGGAGAGAGATTACCAACCTCCACACCCACACACCCGACATGTATGTATATATTTTCTGGTGATTTGCATTGTTCTAAATTAGATGCAAATGTAATGTAAGTAAACTAGGAGGAGATACGAGGAGGAGAACGCATTCACAGTTAACGCTCGCATGACTATGAGCTTCCTTTTTATGACGAAACATAATCATATTACATGGAGATTAACCTAGTTTGCTTCCTTCCTGTCTTCCGCATTAGTGCCGATATCAAATGAGACAAGGGTGGGATTATGGAGACTACGCTAATCGTAAAAGTATAACTACTTGCTTGTCACTACAAATATTTATATTTAGCGTTATTGTTATTATTTTCCATTCCGTGACATTTAACTTTGATTTTCCATATCGTTGACGTGGTTTGTGAATGGCTGTAGGATTGCGTAGATGATGATTCCAAAAATCCAATGTGAGCTTGGAGGAGAAAGCAATGATGATTTTTGTTATCGGTTATTATTTCCATGTTGAGCCAAAACGTAAATGGCAATACCTGCGCAACATGTATGTATGGACGAGTCTGGCTTACAAAAGTTCCTAGCTAAAACCGTTTCATCTCCGAATAAAGCTAAAATGCTTGGAGAAGTTAGTAGGTTTTTCCTGGGACTCGCAAAAATAAAAGTAGCTTGGTAGGGATTCATAAGATTCCACAAAGCTGGCAAAAGTTATCCTGTCTGTATCTCATCGACATTTCTCTTGTTGAACAAAGGAGGATCCTAAAATGCTCTCATCTGTTTCGCAGCACACACATACACACGTGCCTGACATGATGACTGTTAAGTTTTTCTCATGAGCTGAGCAAATATTTCGAGAGTTGGAATTGTTCTTTGATGAAGACAAACATAGAAGGAAGAGGGAGATAGGATATTAATGCAATTTATGAATTTATGGTATTGACATAAGCTCAGCAGCGGTTCCACTAATCCCGAGCTGATTTGCCCCGACATTTTCCGTCCGTTTTGGTTTCGCGGTTTGAAACCTTTAGGTTGAAGATAATTTTAAGTGACATGGATATGATAGTGCGATGATTTCAAAACGGAAACCGTTTAAGTGTATCAGACAATTTTTCTCATAGATTTCATTCATGACTTAATATTACAGGTTAG
Organism: Heteromurus nitidus; assembly: GCA_034687055.1. Taxonomy (NCBI): domain Eukaryota; kingdom Metazoa; phylum Arthropoda; class Collembola; order Entomobryomorpha; family Entomobryidae; genus Heteromurus; species Heteromurus nitidus. The sequence continues at coordinate 21 of JAQFZW010001026.1, read as the reverse complement.
TTTGCGCACATTTGATTAGAT
>JAQFZW010001025.1:0-35128 GCA_034687055.1 Heteromurus nitidus | reverse complement strand
TTTTTATATTATCATTTTTCGAAATTATGCAAATTAGGTGCTCATTTGCATATTATGACCCTCGTGACGTCATCATTATAAAGTTTCCCGAAAATTATTTTCCTCAAAATCAAATGGGGTTTAACATGTAAAAATCAAGCATACAACAGATCCCCACCTGTCTAAATTTCTCGATAAATAATATGCAAATGAGCACCTAATTTGCATATTTTCAAAAAATGATAATATAAAAAATCAATTTTTTGGTGGAGAAATTCCTGGAGAAAATCCTGGAGTCCTGGAGTATCATAGATCTATGTATTTTAAAGGGGCGGTCATATCTCTATGTATTTTAAATGGAGTTACAATCTTATGGGGATTTAACACGGGGGATGTTCATCACTCAGATGTAACTATGTATTATTTAGTTAATAAGTTTGGTCAATTGGTCTACTGCATTAATCTAATCTAGTATTATACTTTTTTCCTACTTACCGGCAACCGAACCTGGAGGGTAGAATCCCTCTCTCGAAGAGTAACAGTGTCGTTCTTCACCGTTTCAAAGTCAATGGTAATGCCAAATGGAATAGCAATTTCATCAGTTCTTGCATATCTGTAGTTTAAAAAATAATGATTAGCACACGTGCTGTTTCTTTCAAACAATTGTGCACGATTTGCAGCATCAAGTCAGAAACGTATATTACCGTCTTCCAATGGAACCGCTAGAATCATCAACTCGAGATGACACTTCCCGTTTCCTCAACTCCTGGGACACGTGAGCTACCTTTTCCAACAATTCAGGTTTGCTACTTAGTGGCAAAACGGAACATTTTACTGGGGCTATCAGTGGAGGAAGCGAGAAGTACTAAAATATCAAAGAAAATTATTGTATGAAAATTATGTTTGTAACACCAATGTGCTATAAATTTGGTTATTTTGCTTACTGTCCGTTGTTTATCTTCTGGTCTCATTTTAAAGTTATGTTCAAAAAGTGAATACAATATTCTTCCTACACCGAAACTGGGTTCTATTACATTTGGAACAAATTCTTCAACGTGAACAGTTTTCTCAACCTTTCCTATTGTGATTTCAGCCGATGTCAGTTTAAACTGTTTGCCATTGACAGTAATCTCCATTGCTCTATACAATCAAAATTGAAAATTTATGACAATAGTCTTTCAAACTGATAACACAATATTTGAGATTTGTATCGTGAAATAAATGTTACTTACCCGTCTGCCTCGAGACTTTTAGCGAGCCCTTGCAACTCTGAATCATCAAGTTTATCGAAATATTCAGCAATAGCTTTAGCATTCTGCTTGAACTGCTTCCCAATCGCAGCTTTGTTCAAAGTAGCCTGCAACTGTTCAACTTTTTTGGGTGCAGGAAGGCGCTTCTCTGCCACTAGTTTTACGTTAGTTGCCTTCGTATGCTGATTGAGGTCAAATGCTGATCTATCTGCGCATCCAACACATTCTACCCAACCCTAAAAAGAACCAAAGTGGTAAGGTTTAAATTACACTATTATCTGAAATATTAGAAAATGTTTCGTGATTTTAATTTACATATGAGGTCAATATTTCCGCATCCCAGCAATCCCTTGCATAATGAGCCATTTCATTTCCCATGTGTTGGCGGAACCGTAGTTTCTCCGGATTAATACCGATTTTCTCCAAGAACGTTTGGATTCTTGCAAGGAAGTAGCCCAGCGTCTCATTTGCAACCAGATGCTACAAATTAAATAATAAGTTTTTGGAAATAATTGTAATCACGATTGAGATCCAAGCTGGCGACACGATATAATCATATAAAACCTTACCGATGATACCGCATCTCCAATGGTACGCCTGGTTGGAGCTTTTCCATCCATTTGATCACAAGCGGAATAGAATGACAATGTAATGTCCTTCACTTCCGCAAAACGTGGATGAGACATATCGTTTGGATCACAAAAGTGTTCAATTTCCGCCATTGTGAATTCTCGTACTCGGAGTAGACCAGACCTCGGGGAAATCTCGTTCCTGAAGGCATTTCCAATTTGTGCAGCTGCAAAAGGAAGTTTCCCCTGATTGAATTCAAGTAGCCTCTTGAAATTGACAAAGATTCCCTGAGCAGTCTCTGGGCGGAGGAATCCTTTCACGAGACCGGTTGGACCAATGGATGTTGAGAACATGAGATTAAACTCAATTGGAGGTCCAACTGGGTTATTTGTCGTTGGACTAACGACGTTGAATTCTGTAATAAGGCCTTCCATTTGGTCCTTAGAATAACCTTCCAACTGGGCAAGGACTTGAAGAATGCGATCTGTGAGGAACGTAAAGAAATGAATATGAATAAATTTGTGAAACTGGTACAGTAGAGTAATGAATATTAGAAATGTAATATTTAATTATCGTAATTTACAAACCTTGCTTCGCTTTATCGGTCTCCTTTTCCTTCTGCAACTTCTCCAGCGTCGCCTTAATCAGATGATCAAGCCTAAAACACTCTCCAGTTTTCGAATCCTTCACCATAAGATCAGCAAATCTATCCACATGTCCAGACGCCTTCAGTACCGGTTCTGGAGTCAGAATACTACAATCCACCTCAAACATCCCTTCCTCCAGTACAAAAAACTGACGCCAGAAATTAAGGAAATTTGCTTTCGTTGCACATCCCATCGGACCAAAATCATATTGCCCAGTAACACCTCCATATATCGCAAACGACTGATCATAAAAGAATCTCCGTTTCAGCAAATCCTCCATTTTATTCCGATCAAACGTCTCCTCCTTCTTGGACAGCTCTAGCTCCCTATCCTCCAGGATCTTCTTCCTAGCTTTGAGTTCCACAACGGCCTTCTTGACGTCAATCTCGCTCTCATTGTTTTCCTTCATTTTTCGGACGAGATCTCCCTATAAAAATATTTTAAAACATGCAAAAAAAAATTAAATTTAAATTAAATTTTGTTTTGCCAGAGAACATCACAATATGCTATAATATTCTTCTAAATTCACCTGCTCCTTGACAGACGCCCTCAAAGGGGCCAACACTTCCTCAACCTTCTCATCAGTCGCCATATCGTACACGAGCCTTATCGGTTTCGCTCTATTCTTCTTATTCGAACCCCAATTCTCTGGAAGACCTGCTCGCTTCGGGTTGCTATTATTACTCTGGAGTAGTCTTCCTCCACTGGAAAATGACTTTGGATAATGACAGCTGCTGCCTTTCCTTAATTGCTTCTGAGAGTTGTTATCAGATGTGATTGTAGACGTAATAAAAGCACTTGTTGAGCTAACGCTAACAATACTTCGTCGAAGAACAAGAACCCCACTACTTTTGTTAACACTTTCAGCTGCTACTCCTACAATCAGGCGTCCCGTTAACCACATTTGATTTCAAAGGAATTCTATATATCCTTTTCATTCCTCAGATTGACTCAAGTACATGTTTTTCTATCAAATTCAAGCTCCTTCATAAAACCAGAAAAGGGGGAATCGGCATCGGCATCGGGATATACACAAGAAACGTATGTGCACAAAAAAGATGTGTATTTATCCGCATAGAATTGCATCATGCCTTCAACTTCAACACATACAAGCCCTCAATAACTCAAATACACATGAAACTTGTACTTATAAAATGCATGATGTGCATGTGGTATGGGGTATATGCCTATACTTTGATACCGGCATCCAATGTGTCAGATCCAGATCACAAGCATGTGGACGAAGTATAGCCAACTAATTGCTTGAACATCAAAATGTGCTAAATGAAGTTTGACATACTAATTAACAGCGGAATTTATATTGTAAAATGCTTCTTATTCACACAGACACACACAAAAATGTGAAGAAGCCATAAAAGTTGCATGTTGCATTCTTACATTTCGTTGTTCTTGTTTGTTGCATTATTGCATGTAAAATATACTTTTACTATCGCTATACTTTGGAAAGAACATTAGACACGTGAGAATCTTCCATTAAATATATTGTTTGGGACAAATGTCAATTTAAAAACGTTTCCGTATTCTACTTGTATAAAACTGTACTTAGAAATTTGGGCGTTATAAGATTTTAGTATGCGTCAGAAAGGAACGATTAATTAGGACCAGGCCAGGGATGCGGATGATGGAAATGAAGTAATATGGCTAATGGGAACGGGAAGGGGTTATCTATGTGCATTTTAATAAACCTCTCCGGTGTGATGCAACCAGGATTGACGTTATGACGTAAATAAAATTCCTGTTGATAACGCCAAAAAACCATATCAGACGACTACAATCTGTCTGGTAATACTACTGCCGTAGTAGATACATCCATCCGGTTTGTCAAAAAATGTGACGCCACGCCAGATGGATTGACGAAACGTGAAAAACGGAGATTTATGATTATGCTAAAGTATGTTAAGTTGTGTTTGTATTCTGGGATTTGTAATATTGCAGCTTATGCTTATCTTGTCATTTCTATTGTACATCAGACCCAATGGAATTGTAGAATGTAGACCACACGAAAAGTCTTACATGAAATCACGAAAGCTGTCGGAAAATCCTTTGGAACAAGGACTTTTTATGCTGAATTATGTAATTTGTTTGACTAAAAATGGGAAATGAGTATTTAGGAAAAAGTAAGTGTACTCTAGTTTTGGAAAGATAAGCGAAGAAATAATTTGCTTTATTTTGTCTTTTTAGGTACTTATCAGCATCCTTTAGATTTTTATATGACTTTTCTTCGTACAGAATTTAGATATAATAATTTTCATTCATAAAATACTTTGATATTGATAACGCTTACAGATATTCACAGACATTCTTCATTTTGATGCATTTAACTGCTTCGGTGTGGCAGTATAGGTAGCTTACCTGTCTGCTACTCAAGGCTTTTTTCTAAAATATTATTATAAACGTAATATGGCACAATAGAATATAGTAAAAGAGTTGCATATATTAAACATTACATGCATGTCAGAGCTCACTGATGAGAAGATTTCTCATGATAAGCTTGTAAATAGCGTACAAATTTTTTTTTGGGTAGTTTGACGTTATCTGCAAAGCTCTATTAGACAATATATCATTGAGGATCGCGACATTATCTTTCTCCTTTTAAGTCTTGGACTCGCTTTTAGGAAAATGCTTATTATACTTCGAAGTACACACAACCTGCACAAAGAAATTGGTTTTTCATGCTTCTATGTTTAAATACGTTACAGGTCACACTTAATTGATTCTTGTTTCCTGTATTCCCTCTTCGTCATTCGCACGACCTTCACTCTCCCGTCGTTTGGGTCTTGGCACAATTCTCACGTCACTGCAGCCTCTGCAAATACACAAAAATTTGTATACCGTTACGAAAACGAATTTATATTTGAACTGCATGATTAGTATTCTGGTGAAGGAGAACATTTTTCCAAAAAATATATCATTTCTTCTGTCAAATGTAAATCCATATCATTATTTCAACATTCGAGGTGAGGTAACACGCTAAACACAGTAGTCGTGTATAAATGCTTGTATTGTCTGCATGATGTAATTGTCAGTTTGCAATCATAATCATGTTCATCACCTGAAAGTTTCCTGAGCTCCACAGCCAAGTCTCCCTTCTCCATCAGCACAAAATCCCCAGTTGTTTCCAGCTCGATAGTTCCTATATTTAAAGGGAACATGCAGATATTTTACATGAAAGTTGTTCTTACTGGATTCGTCATATTTGCAGGGTTTATATCGCTTTCTTCTAACCATTGAATCACACAATGATCACAAGTAACATTCTTCGGCAGTCTCAGCTTCGCCCAATATATTCCAGTCTCAAAGCCTACATCTATCCTACTTCCGGACCCGTCTCCGACCTGAAGCACATTTTGATTAAAGCAAGCCTGCGATTCTCGTTCAGGTTCTGAGCACAGTCTCCATTCCATGAAGCCTGCATGCGCCGCGGTAATTTGCGATTGCACCATAATCAAATCTCCGGAGAAGTACTGAGCTGTAATGATCTCACTGTAAAATTTTCCTCCGATTTCATTCGGTCTTGGGAGTGATGCCGAATATGGGTCTCCACACACGCCACAATTACTGGAGAAATAATTTCACAAAAAAACCAACATCTTATTAAAAACTACAAATCTTAACCGTCTACAGCATTCTCCGGTCGTGTGGTGTAATACCTTCCTGGGTTATCTTTTTGATGAACTCCTCCACAATACAATTGATTATCATCGTAGTTCACAGGCACATCCGCACTTTGAAACTCTGCAAATCTCCACAACGAAGACCGTCCTGGAGGTTTGAGCATTCTCCCATGACTTTCCACAAGATTTATAATATGATTCAAGCACACAAACACTACGCACAGCTCGACACTGGCTTGAGCAAATTTTTTCATGATTTTAGGAATAAAAACGAGATTTTTAAATACAAAATTTGCTCAAAAGGAACACAAAGGACTAAAGACAATTTAAATACATCTTTCTTCCAACCCTTTCCAATCCTTTGTGATTCCCATCGCAGACTGTGAGCACTTGTCAAAGGGTTTTCAGGCTTTTATAGGTCACTAAAATATACCGTAAAATTGCTAAAAATAGTTGGGCTAGATTCAAAAGGAGTTTTGTTCTGGTGTGGGATATCATGAGAACTTTGGCATCCTTATTTATTAAAGGATTACGGTAAAACTAACTAAAAGAGCGATGATGATTACGTTTAGTTTAGTTGATTACGATTAGCTTTATGGTATCGTCTACATTATATCATCCATCAGCCTTTACCATAGGGCTTATATAGCCAATATTATGGGCGTTTACTGTCACAAAAATTATGCATGCGAAATGCGAAAGCAGAGCAAAAGTGTGCAAAAGGATAATCGCACAGACAGAGCCATTCATTTTCTATTGCATTCTTCATTTACTTTTCCCATTAAAACTCACATCGGCACAGTGTGCATGTATATTTTCGCATGCTTCTTACGATTAGTGACTATGTTGCTGTTTGACCTAATGCCTGAGTACAAATTAAATATTGAGTGTTTGCTCAGAAAAATTACACCCTTTCATTGATAACGTGAGTTGAGGAGACAATTTTTGTAAGGTTCATCATTCATGACATCCGCTTCGCAATTGCTAAAGTTATGCAGAGAATTATTATTCGCATTAAATAAAGGGGTTGCGTGCCTTCTGGTATTTTAAATATCCGCGAGCTGAGACATCAAAGTCAAGAACTCGGCTCCGTCGTCTTCAACTCAAGGATTTGTAACATTCCGCCTTCAAGCACCTGAAAAAAGTGACTTGGTCACTGTACAACTGTATCCCACCTTTTGCTTTAATTATTGGGAGCTCATGGTTAGCTTGCCTTTGGTTTTTGAGTAATAAAAATGCAAAATTTTCATAATTTTTTGAAGAACGAGGTATCGGATGTACCTTAAGTACTTTTGAACAGATCAAAGGTGGAACATAGAATATGGCTGATAACACGTTTATGATATTCATAATTCTGTTTACATTTGAATAACCCCAAAGGACTACAAGTTCATGTAACATGTCCATGTTGATCATTAGCCATTAATCTCGTCCTTATAAGTTTTATGTCTACCTCCAGAGCATACGGACTCGACTCTGTAAAACTGTTGTTCATTTTCATTTCATTCACAGAAAAATTGTCACCTTGTCCAACGTCCTCTAGCAATGTCCAAACAACACAAAAACAATTCTGGTGAAATTGATTGGAAGTTTATATGTTCACGTCGGATGTATGATAGATTACGTTACCTGCGCACATTATACGTGACCATGAATAGGACTGCATAAACGTTTCTAATTATGTTTGACCTTGGTTCAATACATTCATATTTAATGTTTAACACACATTTTTGCTATTTTATTGCTTATCGCTGTTTGTAGTAGCATTATCGTTGTGATAATCAAGCCCTAAAAATTATGTCGCTGATTAGATCAACTCTTGCCGAGCGAATACATTGGCAAGGTACACATTTACATGACATTTCCGCTATTTATGTAGTTTCTCCAATCCAACGGTTATCGATTAGCTTATCACGCCAATCGCATTCAGACTTATAATTCAATATTGCGATTCATCTCCACAACCCAATTTACTTGCCAGTCAAGTTGTAAATTTTTCTTCTCATGATTCCAATCAATTTTTTGGAAAACTTCTCTCGTTTGAATTACGATGAGCTGACAACCGACGCCCGACGCCTTTCAAGAACGTAAATTAAGAATGACTGCCTGAAGACCGGCGAAAGTTTGACTTGAGAAGCATTATCGTGTTCGTGTCTCTCAAATTCTCAATGCCATGGCCATGATATATGATTATGTTATAGGCTCTAGCGTCCGCGTACCTCTCCCGATGTACCTTTCCCGTGGAAATCGAACAAAGAAAACACACACGACCCCGTATGTATTAAGATATTTATGAAATGAGTGATGTTCTCCCCACATTTCGTGCATAGTGCACATATTGTCGGTGTTGAGTTCTATACTTGAACTCATATGTACATAGATAGAATACATAATATGTATGTACATATATGCACATTTGGTTTTAGGTGGTTAGGTGTATTTTCAATATTATTAATACACGTACACCCATATGAATAAGCTTCCAGCTTACTAAATACCTACTCTCGAACGAAAAGACCAAGAGCCGAGGAAGCGAAGTCGATGCTCTCTAGACAGAAAGACAAATAAGCTTGGAGAGCGTTTTGAAGGTCGCATATTCTAGCCCAAATGCATACAGGGTATATGCACATATAGAGAATTGAGCTACCAGCGAAAAAATATCCTATAGAGTTTACGCTATAAATCCAGGAAACAACAGCTGAATCCAGCTATTCAATCTTCTTTCTTCGCCTGGGAAAGAAAGAGGAAAATTTCCTTTCGGAAATTCCAGTCTGGAATTATTTATTTCCAATACTCCAACTTTCTCCACAAGAGATACACGAGTTTCAGTTTGTTGGAGAAATTTTTTGAGAAAACGTGTGCAAAGGAAACCAGTCCATGCATATCTTAGGTATATCGGCAACCTGTTACAAAAATCATGACGACTTCTTTGTGACAAATTAATTGTGTGAGTTTTCGTACACAAAGAACCATACACTGTGATCGATTTTTTCTCAAACTTCTCTAGTCATTTGAAGACTTTGAGAGCTTTTGTTCTTGAATGGCACGTTTAATTGGTCAAGGACAAAGAAAAGAAACCACAGCCAGTCATCAAGTGCCATTATTTTCCAGAGTTTATTATATTTCTACAGAGTGGTTATAGTCCTGCCTGAACAAATAGGAAGGGTACTACCTCTTCCTCGGATTTCCGGTAAGTTTTTGATATATTTTTATCCAAACCAATTCAAACATGCTTTGATTATCATTGCTGGACAGCTCTTGACACTATTTCCACATATCTTTTTCAAATATTTACAAAGTTGGCAGTCAGGGAAAGCCCCTCGCCTCATCGTGGGCGAGCTCCGATGAATGGTGTCAACATTGACATGAGCACTTCAGAACACAGAAAGTAACCCTATTCAATTTACAAAGTGAAACATTTTTGCCACTTTTGAAGCAAATGAAACAATTTGCTCAATTTCAATCAAAGTTAGGATTAGGATTACTTAAATCCGAACAAAGTGTTGACTATGCACATATATACACTGACTATGCTCTCCGCAAATATAAACTGCAAACACACGCAAAAGATTAGAAGTTTAACAGAGTTTGTTGGCCACACACGAACATAAAGTTAAAACGTGCTAATTTGTAAAACCATAATTTATCCAGTGGTATACTGGTGTTCACCACTTGTGTCAAGATGGGGCTAACAACCGCAGCCGGCTTTTTTCTTGACACATTTGATATTACGCAGTTAAATAAAAAAGTCATCTCTAATCTCCAGTCGCCCATCTCAAAGGCAAAAAGATAAGACTCATCCTCTCTCTTCCCCAATCTACGATAATGAATGGTACTCATGCATAACAAAAATCAAGATGAGTCCAGGCCACGTGAAGATAACATTCTTTTCTTTGATGAAATCGTCATCTCCTCATTTAAAAATTGCTGGAAGCTAAAAAGAATATCATCATCCCACTGCCGCACCTCCATATTTCCCCGTCCTTCTTGGTCAGTTTTTTTTATTACAAGCTTTGTCCAACTCAAATGGGAATTTAATTTCATACATAAATTAAATCCATAAATAAAACGCTTCTGTTCTGCCAGAGCAAACGTGAAGATAAGATTGAGGAAAAGTGATTTATGATTTATTTATACAAAGAAACATCTGCATCACATACAATTTGATAGAAAAGATGTCTTAACCTTCTCCATTTCCAGTGATCCATCCTTTAAAAAACATGCATTATAACACTTGAGACTGGAGACATGATTTATTTATGTCATTCCATATGTAAATTTCCATTTCGTAGGAGAACGCTGAACGCTATAAGGCCAGGAAGCGGCTTGTGACGTTGACAGTTGCTCGTCTTTGTTTTACTTTCCTCCACAAAATTGTGGACGGGTACACTGCATACAAACTTCTGTCCTATCATCGTCAACATCATCCTTTCATGTCACAACGTATCGCTTTTCCGTATTCCCTATCGACCAAACTACTATATCAGTCTTGCTCTTCTCATTCTCTCAGTCAATTTGACAGTAGAAAAAGGCTTGAGAAATCAGAGCAGATTTGGCTCGAGATTTCATTGACACAGACATGTGCACGGATGAAACAGTGTGCGGAGCACGCATGTGTCTCCTCTTGTCTCCCTTGTTAGCAGTATCCTCAAAAATCTCATATAAAGATAGGCTGTATCACCCCCAAAAAAATTGTAGACGTATGAAACTTAATCTTTTTCTGCTCTGCATTACTTAATGACATTTAATTCGGGAAATAGTACATGTGATATGTAATACATTGGATATCTATATGTCTGCGTGAGAAAGGAACAATAGTTAGGACAGAAATAATCATTTTGAGTGAGAAGAGGAATTTTTCAAGTGTACACACAGACATGGGAACTGACGTCGTCGCCTTTTTTCTGTTTGAATAAGGATTATACTATACAAAATTGCAACATCGATTATTGGCCTTTATCTTTTCGCTGGAATGGATCCAAAAACGTTACCGATGAGAATGAGTCACATATCAAGATTTTTATTTTATTTTTCAAATGAAATTGCATGCTTAGATTGCATATATATGTGGTGATGCACAAAATGTCGTGTTTTTGTAACAAAGTAACGTGTGGAAAGTGGAGTGGCTGAGAGATGAGAGGAAAGAGAGACGCAAGGAAAAACGTGAGGAGTCACACTCTCACCTTTGAAAATACGCGTAGTTGTAGCATCATCATCGTCACATACACACTACGGACTCATAGTTTCCGAGCCGAGAAAATACGGAAAAAAGTTGAGTGTTTTGGTATCGATATGGAGTGTGGAGTTAGTAATATGAAATGTATGTACATACGTTTATAATGCTTCTCTATATACTCATGCCTGAGGAACAAGAACGAGCGAAAAAAAGTTGAGATAAGAAAGCCAACGGAGAAAAAGGATGTTGATAGTAAATGAGAAATTTTTGCTGATATCAAGTGGTATTGACGACAGCACACACACACACACATGGACACACGGCCAGTGTGGGGCAAGAGCAAGTATACCTAACCATAACATAGGAAATTGGCAAATGATATCTAATTTTCCAATGATATGACCAAAATGGCAAGTATATATACATAAAAAAATGACATCAGTATTAAGATGGATATATGTTAGGGCTTTCCCCTTGTTGGGGGAGACTATGTAAACATACACAATACTTTTGGAAACAACTAGTGTAAATTCATATTAAAGTAGCATGGATATATGCAACATACAAAATGTTGCGTCTCGATTTGTGAGTTGAACTCAAACTGTCGGCGGAATATCGGGATACATGGAGCTACGGAGCTCTGTGAGCAGAGATTTTTTGTATGCACAATAACACACAAGAGTACTCATATAGTCATATAGCACACGTATATGACACTCACAAAGCATGGCACCAGACCACGGCATGCATGTCAACCTCGACACAAAATATTAGGGTATAAGAGTGGAATGAGCACATTTCTCTCTTCTTTCTTCTCCGTCAAGCCGTTGGCTCCAGACGGAACAACTCCAACAACTCCACTCCAGGCTTGGCTCTGTGCACAAAAAAATAGGAGCAGTGAAGCCCTGAAGCCGAATACAATCCAAAATCCAAACTGCGTTGCATTCCGTAAAAGGAGAGTGTGAGAGAGTGCTTTCCTGGTATCGAATAAAGGAAAGCTGTGTGTAGTTGATTAGACAAATTAGAGAGAAGTTACTTTTTACAAAGTTTGCTTTTGAATCCCGGAACACATACATTTTTGTGTGTGCAACATTCTAAATGAGAAGATAGCTTTGAATAATTCGCAATTCAGCTCCTCCGAACCTCTCATCTTCATTAACTTTTATTGCCTACGCGAGGATTGGTCCAACATTGAACTCCTCAAAATATAACACGCTCATCAGATTTTCTTTCGTGATCTTTTGACCTGAGCAAAAAAAACTCTTTTAAGGTCTTGGACTGTACTGTAATTATCTGAAGAGATAAGGATTAGATGTGTCTGTCTTCTTAGCTAGCAGTCTCCTAATCTTCCACATGTCACCATTTTAGCTCTTATCAAATAGGCTGTATGTCTTCATCTTCATCTTTCGCTACCAGAAAGCAATAAGGTTGTCACATTGAGAAAGTGATATTGAGATTAGCGATACGTCTTCATCTCATATATACACATCATAATTGTAACAACAGAGCATAATCCGTCTTTATGTGAATCTTCGTCTTTTATACTTAATAAAAGACAGGATAACCTTTTAGTTTCTGCTGATATGATTTAGACAAGAAGAAGGAAAAAGTCAGCTTTAAAGCGTTGTACAACATTCATCCTGGGAACCACATGTAAAAATAGTTCACTTATACAAGCAACAGTGTTTTATATCGCTGGAAATGGAAGCATTATACAAAAAGTCTGACATCATTCAATGAAGTTTTGTGTAAGCTCCGAGAGCTTTGTCCAAAACCAGTGCTAATTGTAATTGTGAGTGGAGAGGAGCACATATTGACGCATTTCACTCCACATATATTTTTTGTCATGCGCATAGCTTGCAGTTAGGTTATAGGAGTTGGAGTTAAGTTGCATATCGTTAAACTTTTGTTGAGTGCCAAATCGGCATAAATTTTTATAGAAAAGTTAGCATGCAGGAATTATAACTTTATATATTTACAAGAATTTCTGCGAATATTTTTCTGCTTACTCTTCTCGCGAAAGTACAACCTTTGTCTCGGCAGTGCGCATTATAAGCGAAGCATTGGAAGGAATATGGAAGTTGAGGAGAATAGCATGAATTGTGTGACTAATAATGTCACACTGGCGCCTCTAAATTCAGCTCCGCCGAATAATCCTTCGTCCATTCTGAAGAATAGTAGTAACTCAGAGAGTAGTGGGAAAAGTGGTGGTGCGAAGAAGTTGACCAAGATTCTGATCCCAAAAACGGTCGTCGTCAATCCTAAAGATCCGCCAAGTTCTGCAAGTTCAGAAAGGTTGATATATAAACAACCTCAAGACATGACTTAAATACATGCGAGATATATGGGCAGAAATAAAATTTGTGCAATTTTTTTCTTATGTTTGCAGTGGAGGCTATGAGCAGTACGAATACGACTCAATCATAAAGACCATGGTTCCTGGACCACCCGGCTCGGTAGAAACGGACGAGATGACCGACGAAAATCCACTCGACTCGAATGTGACAACGGACACGGAAAACGAGACAGAACTCATGTTCAACGAGGACGAGGATGATGTGATTCTCCTCCACGAGGATGAAGACCAGTCCTCCGCTTCGAGTGGGAGCAATGGTCCCCACGCTGTGGAAATCATAAAGAACAACAAAGTGGATGGAGGTGGGAAAATTTCTCTGAAAGAGCAAAGGGCGTCCGGTGTCCTCAGTCCGGAGGGAGGTGTGGCGCGGAGGAGACAACGAACTTTGTCATCGAATGGAGCACTTTTGGCTGGAAGCTCATCCAGACGGCATGACGGGATTTTGAGGACTCTGACGAGAACAATTTACACGGCTGGAAGGCCACCTTGGTATGACGCTGCTGGACAACACGTGGAACCTTGCGTTATTGGTAAAAAATAAAGCATAATATTTTTGTTTTGATATGTGGAATTGATTGGGGTGACATGATAATAAACTTTTGCTTATCTCAAAAACAAATAGGCATTTGCGGTGGTTCCGCTTCCGGCAAGACGACCGTTGCAGACAAGATCATTTCAGAGTTGAATGTCCCTTGGGTGACCAGGTTGTCCATGGACTGCTTCTACAAGAATTTCACCGCTGATCAAAGGGAGCTCGCCAGAAGGAACAATTTTAACTTTGACCATCCGGATGCTTTTGATTTTGACTCGCTGCTCGAAGTTCTTCACAGGCTGAGGGATGGGAAGAAGGCGGAGGTTCCTGTTTACAACTTTGTCACGCATAGTCGTGAAGTCAATTCCAAAACCATGTATGGTGCGAATGTAATCATTTTCGAGGGGATCTTTACATTTCATCATCCAGAAGTATTAAATGTAAGGATGAATAATATTCAAAAACATATAATTTTCGAAATTTGAAAGCTCCAAGAAAAAATTATTAAAATCCATGAATTTCTTTTGCTTGCGGTACTCTAGCTTTTAGATGTAAAGGTATTTGTTGATACTGATGCGGACACAAGACTGGCACGTCGACTTCGACGTGATATTTCCGAAAGAGGCAGAGATCTGGATGGTTGCTTGAAGCAGTATAATAAGTTTGTTAAACCAGCTTTCGATACATACATTGCCCCACAGGTAATATTGAATTACATGACAAGCAAACATTTTCATATATTCATTATCAATATGCTTCATTTACCACTTTATGTTTTCCCAGATGGCACATGCTGACATAATTGGTGGGTCTTTTATGAGCTCATACAATATTTATGTATAAAAAATTGCTTAAAATGTACTAATTTTTAGTATCTGCGTTGCTTTTTTATGTTGTTGAACAGTTCCTAGAGGTGGAGACAATGAAGTCGCCATAAATCTCATTGTTCAGCACGTTCATAGCCAGCTCCAAGCACGCGGTCTAAAAGTGCGAGAAAAGTTGGCGGAAGGCTGGTGCAAGGAGCTTCAGCTGGAGTCCGCTGCACCCGCAGATCCTGAGTCTCTTTCCGTTCTCCCCTCCACAAATCAGATTCTCGGCCTACACACCTTCATCCGGTCCATGGACACTCCGCGAGATGAGTTTATTTTCTACTCGAAGCGTCTTATCCGTCTCCTCATCGAGCACGCTTTGAGCTTGCTCCCCTTCAGAGATGTGGTCGTCGACACACCTCAAAACGTCCTGTACAAGGGGAAGCGGGCTGCCGTCACCAAAATTTGTGGAGTGAGCATTCTCCGCGCTGGAGAAACAATGGAGCAAGCTTTAAATGAAGTTTGCAAGGATATCAGAATTGGCAAGATTCTCATTCAGACGAATACTGATACTGGGGAACCTGAGGTTAGCTAAATAAAATAAAAAACTAGGAAATCTTTATTTTTTGTAAAAATTGTTGACAAAAATTGTCTTGTCCTTTCTTGCAGCTATACTACCTTAGATTACCGAGGGACATTGCAGACTACCACATTTTCCTGATGGACGCCACAGTGGCGACCGGAGCCGCTTCCATGATGGCCATTCGAATTCTGCTGGATCATGACGTACCGGAAGAGAACATCACCCTTCTCTCCCTACTCATGGCTCAGTCGGGCGTCCACTCGATAGCGTATGCATTTCCAAGGGTCAAGCTGGTAACTACTGCGGTAGATCCTGAGATCAACGAGAAATTCCATGTGATGCCAGGCATTGGCAACTTCGGCGATAGATACTTTGGAACCGAGCCATGTGAGTGTGACGATGACGAGGGATTCTGAAGCAGAAAAAAATATAATATGATCGAGGAAAAAATATATTCAAGCGCGAGCGAATGTTTATTGAGAAATATATATATAAATACATAATATGTCTTTTTTAAGCAAATTACAACACTATTATAAAACATCTATTTCCCCTTTGTAATAAATCTGCAGTTTTTACTGCATTTAAATCCGTTAAATAATCGTCGTCTCTTTATTGTTTCAGTTCAGTTGTGCAAGTTTTTACATGTATTACGTCCATAAAATGCCTTTTCTCATAATACTTTAGTATTCTCATAAATATCAATGGGTTTGTGAATTGGTGAAAGTAAATCCCTTCAAATGGTGCGATGAAGTTGATAGAGAAGGGGAAAGTCTAGCAGCAATTAGTAGCGAAATTCTTCGCGCAGAAATTCGGGAACTCGACTCCTTTCCGGAGTAATTCCGTTACAGGCTGAAAATTTAAAGTCGACTAAATGATATTGCTTCTATTTTTGAAGGATGGCTTTCTGAA
The DNA here is from genome assembly GCA_034687055.1 of Heteromurus nitidus. NCBI lineage: Eukaryota > Metazoa > Arthropoda > Collembola > Entomobryomorpha > Entomobryidae > Heteromurus > Heteromurus nitidus. The sequence continues at coordinate 18,679 of JAQFZW010001025.1, read as the reverse complement.
ATGTGTCACATAATTAAATGCGAAACACTGCATAGCGTTCGATTTTACCTGTAGACATTTGCAGCAGTTACATCCTTCGAGTGTGTACAGAAGCACGTACCAAGGTACACAGAAGCCGCCGACAACGAAGGAAATCAGGATGAAAACTACCATCCAGAAAACTCCAATTATGCAGTTCCCCATTGCAGTGAGAATGGAAGGTTGAAGATGGTTGATTTTAGGGCGAAGTCGCGAAAGTAAATGATCGTGGTATGGATCCTGAATAATCTTTCAGATATAAAATGTTGGAGGAACGTTGGAGGGAGGGAGACGTTTGAGTTGATTTACAAAAGACAAGAAATGGTTTATATTTTTTCAATTTTTCAAGACGAAAACTCTGACAACTTCCTCGAATCAATCCATAGGTTTCGTCATAGTAGCGTCTTCAGAGTGGAATGGGAACGTCTTCGCCGATTCTTCGTGTCAATCATTTTTACGCCAGTGGCCAGTAGAATGTGGAGTTCGGATTAGTCATAATCCATTCTGGATCTCCAGAAATAATCCTTCCAAGTGAAAATCCTCTTCCCACAGTAATCTATTCAGAACTCCTCTCCACCACTCAAAATGCCTCCCAAAAAGGCTACGAAAGGGAAGGGAAAGGGTGGCAAGGAGAAGCCAGGGCCGAAGAAGATGTCCAAGAAAGAGAAAAAATTATGGGCAAAATTTGGAATGGTGACTGCAGAAGGGCCAGACGGGAAAGATGTGAGCATCATGTCCTTCCGACGCGATGAGCTGGAGTGGTCTGTTGAGCGACTTCGTGAGCAAGTGACTCTGAGCAGGTCCGAGCGCATACGCTATCAACTGGAAAGGGACTACTTGTTCGAAATGCATGAACAATACAGGCGGAAGCTGGAGTGCTTAATTGTAAAACTACATTTATGCATCAAGGGTCTAATACTAAACTTCACAGCAACTATTCAAGCACATGAATATTTATGAAATTTTTGTTCAGATTGAACAAGAAGCTCTCATTGCAAAGAATAATCGAGCTGCTCAAGACGCCGAAGAGAACAAGATCATCAAGGGGATGGAGGGCAAGCACTTCCGAGCCGAGACGCAAATGATGGCAACTCAGCAGGAGTGTCGAGACGAAATTCGTCGAAAAAAGGTTAAATTTTAAGCCATTCTGCATCCCCAAATTCAAAATGCAAATTGAGAAGCATAATTTCATAATTCTGTTCAAATGAATTTTTAGATACAAGACATGCTGGAGAGAACTTGGCAGTACATGTCAATGGATATGGACGAGCAGGATGCGTTGCTCGCAAAAAATGCTGAAGAATACAAAAAGCGAATTCAAGACACACAGTAAAATCACGTTTCCATCATCATCAAAATTAAATTAAAACTCGAACATAAAATGACATCCGAATCTGACATTTAGGAAAAAACTTCAAGATCTCCACAAATATATGGAAGACCACGACAAGCAATTGGAAGAGTTCATCAAGAATCTTGAAAAGGAAATGGCAAATTCTCTCAACCTGTTTTTCATTACGCGACGAATGGAAAATCAGTTGGTATAATGATGCATTCTTATCATCTTAATTATTCTTTGTTATTCTTAATTAGCAAACGACATATCTAGCTTGAAAGTTCATTTTAGGCGGAAGAACGTTGGGACGAACTCATCTGGAAATTATCCAGCAACTTTGAGAACAGTTTGAAAGCAATGAAAAACTTTTACAATGACGCTTCCTTCAGCAACTTCACGATGATGTACACGCTCCAGGACATGATAACATCTTCAGTGGAAAGAATGGAGCAGGTGAGACTGAGTTTATATGACATTAGAGGGTAATTTGAATATCAATGAATTCCAGAAACGATTTACTAAATTAACTATAATTGTTCTGAATTCAGTACAGCGAAAAAATTAAGGACCTTCAGCACATGATGCAAGAAGCCCACTCTGAAATGCCAACTCTCCGTGTCGCCTACGGTAGAGCACGTGTCCGTCACAATCGAATCGTGAGAACAAAGGCAGGCATCAAAACCGTCAACAAGGAACTTCAGTTGACGCAAAGCAAAACGAACACGCTGCGAGTCGACTACAGACAAAACTTCATAAAGCTCGAGAACATCAACTCGGAGCGGACCAACTTCCGCACAAATGGGGCTGAAATGGTTCAAGGGGCACAGGAGGCATTCAGCTTCCGCTTCCGGATCCAAGACGATTTCAATCATATGCAAGAAGAAGTGGATAAAATGGAGCGAGAGAAAAGCCGACTTCGGAACCACTTCAACAATCCGAACGCGTTCCCTCAAACTGTTGCTCCGTACAAAACGTTGCTTGTGGAGAAGGAAAAATTCATGGAGCAGACTCATCTTACGGTATAAATTATGCTTTTCGCTAATGTTTTTCCATTTCCATTGATTTTGATTTACCTGAATCTCTCCAGGCATTACGCGTCCACAAACAAAACGAAGATTTACATAACTCTCTGGAGGCACGATTGATTCGCGTCGGCCTTACTAAGAAGCATGCTACAGTGACCCCGGAACAGTCTGCGCCATTTGGAGGACATGCTCCTGGAAGGATTAACTGGGGTCCTGCCAATCTCGTCACGAAAAGGTCCTATCCTCCACCAAAGCACCTTCCAGAAAAGGAGTATTGTGATCCTGACCTGCAGGAAGTGAGAACTGCTGTTCCAGTATGTCTCACTGACTCCATCAGAGGATTTCTTGCTTGGAAAGAACAACAAAAGGAACAGCAGCAAGCCAGCAAGAATGCTCGAAGTAAGGAACAACTGCCTGAAGAAGCAGTTATAGCAAGTCATGACGTGGCAACATGAGCAATCCGTTATATTTCTCTGCAATATTATTATGACATTAAAATTGGATGTTTAAATCGTGTGTGTACTTTGTGTCTGCCTGACTAAATGTTTTAGATAAATCATTAAACTAATTAACACAATAATCTGGAGCTACTTTAGGTAAAAATTATATTAAGGATTTAATTTGCATCCATATATCGTAGGGTACTCTACAATTGCACATTGTGAATTCTTCATGCTGACCTGTGACAATTGGTATTTTTAAGGTTTCAACACGGCCTTGCTCGTACATTTATTTGTAGTAGACAGATATTTCAATAAATTGGATGTTTGTATCAATCATGTTGCTTGCCAGTGCGAAGAAAAAGAACATATAAGACTACAACTCAATAGACAGAAGCCCATTTTAAACATCATGTTCTCTAAAAGGTAATATCTATAATCTTGTGGAACACGAACGCTTCACTATAACCCTCACATTCACCAACTCGCTATCTTCAAAGTTACTGCAAGCAGCAACCTGTATTGCTCGTGAGCCGAGAATAGGCCTTCACGTCCTTACTTGCGTCCAATTTGTCCTGAAAATTGACCTTTGGCTGCTCAACTGGATTGGCGTATGCGGTCAACGTGATTTCAAAAGAGACGGATCCTTGAAAATTGACGGCACCGACCAGTGGTGCTCCATGCGCCCATTTCCGGTTGTACGTAATGATTTCGCACCGACACGTTTTTTGCCAACGAAGAGATACCTCGCGCATCTCGGACTCTAAAAATTGCGTATTACATAGCATTTACAGGGTTTAAAATGGCAGAACAAATACTTTTAAACTGTCATTTTCTTACCTAAAGGGAAGGAGTGATGTCCCGTGCCTTTGGAACTCTCGAATTTCACCTTTACACTAAACTGTGCTAAGATTGTCCTTCCAGCAGGGTACTCCTCTAGTCTGCAGCAGAGGAATATCTCATCGAGATGACTTGAACGCTTTAGGTAAAAGGTCCAATTTGTTGGGCAGCCGCTTCCAATGTAGACTGGAACTTGGATCTTCTGCGTCTTGATGAGTGTCGGGGACGCGACGACTACGTCTAATGGGTCTACGGACCACTTGAACTCGACCTTGTTCGAGATCAACTACAATTGCGAAGACAAAATGATTACGCACTTCAGCAATTCAAAATTACGTACCTTTTAAAATTTAATCTAAACATTATTCTAAACGGTTAAATTATCCTTACCCGAGGACCAGTGACCACGGTGCCATCGGCACCAATACATGGAACAGCAGATTTCTTCGACATTTTTCACTCACAAAGTAAATGTTCGATGTTTGGTAAAAAAAAGGTGCGACAAACGTTGTGTAATATCTTTCTCCAATCCAATGCAAAGAGAACACAAAAAAGCAAGTTGTGAAGTCGGCAAGTCGGTTCTGTGGCAGATTTCCTCGTTTACCATACGATTGTCATCAACAATGATACAAACTCCGCGATTTAAAAAAGTAAATAATGTTTGTTTGTAAGTCGATGTAACGATTGGCAATGAATAACCCAATGAACGAACCTCTCGCTTGACGTTGACACTTTGCAACACACTGCTCCCTTGACGTGACTGCATCAGTTCAAGACGCTATTGCAACATCCGGGCCGCCCCCAAGACTCGCTCGAGCCCTGTCATGAATGTCTGTGTCCAGTTTTCCATGAAAACTAGAGTACAAGTAAAAAGGCTAATTTCTTCAATCAACTCTTAGGACAAGCTGTAATTTGTAAATTGGGCACATTTCTCGATTTCCAGAAGGACATTCCATTAAAATACATGGTATTTTTGGCCTTCGTCTTAACTCCTCTGTACACTACATATGGAACTTTCGTTTACTCAGGTGTGCAGTACAACATGAGTTTACTTTTGATGCAAATATAAAAACCAAGGAAGTACAATTCACAGTGAGCATAGAAAAATAATTGAAACCACATTGAAACATTTCCATTTGCAGATTTATTTGAGAATGTTGTAAAATATTCTTTAGTTGGTTATCCAGCAGATTCCAGATTCTAGATTGTAATTTATATTCAGTTCATTATAAACTGTAGAAGTGGCAAGTTATTAATATGTACTCGAAAGATCATTATTCAAGGTCAAGGGCTAAAAGCGACATCATGAAGAAGAAATCTGCAGCCGCTAGAAATGCATTGTTCGCAACGGTCCTTATCCTAATTGGGCTCATCTTCTTGATTGGAAAATTTAGTGGTCATGCGAATGAAGTGGATTATGGTGAGTTAAACAGTGGGTCTTTATTGGACAGAGTTGAAAAATGTTAACATATTGTTTCGTAGTACAGACATAGATGCAGTGGTGGCTGATATTCCAATGGATAAAGATAAGGACTCTGATGTAGAGCCACCACATATTCCAATGGATAAGGAGAAGGAACCTCATCCGGGGTCAGTTGATGCTCCTGTGGAAAACGAAAGAATTCCTCAAGGAGTTCCAGATGACGCAGATAAAGACTCTGGGAAAAACAGTGGGGCAATTGGAGACATGCTTGCACCAGATGAAATCCTGATAAAAATGAGAATTTCAGAAGTGATGAAAGGAGCACCTATAACACTTGCTCAGGACAATCCTGAAATCATTAAATATATCTGGGATAATAGCTACTTAATTCCCCCTTCAGATCTCCCGTATAATTTGAGTTATCCTCAAGTTAAGGACCAGTCTGTTGGTCAGAGTGGTTGGATTTTGAAGCATGTGCTGAACAATATGGTAACCTTGAACATGAATTTTATATGCATTTGGAACTGGTTTTGATAATCAAATTTTATTTATCGAAGCGGAATGGCTTTTTCGTTGAGTGTGGAGCCCTGGATGGAGAAACTAGGTCAAATACGCTATTCATGGAGAAGGAGCTCGGTTGGAAGGTAAAAGAAACAATGACACGTGGACAATCCATGTAAATAAAATATTCTCAGCTGAAAACAATATTCAAATCGATCTTCCCCAGGGTCTTCTCATTGAAGGCGACCCATCAAACTATGAACTGGTTCTTCAGAAAAATCGCAAAGCGTGGACATCCAGAACTTGTCTTGCAACTAAACCTCACCCGCATTTGGTATTAGCTTCTGCTGGAACTATACCTACAATGACCAAAGTCCGTTGAATCTTTCTGGTTTTAAAAGAATATTATATTCTGCCACGTTTTTAGGCCCGATATAAGCAGGAATTCAATGTTGGTGGAATCATTGGTGACGTGGAGGAAGGGAGCTCGTTGAATTCCACTACGAAACCCAAAGAAGTGATTGTCCAGTGTGTTCCGTTCTACACGCTCCTCTCAGCTTTGAACGTGACTGAAATCGACTATTTTAGTTTGGACGTGGAAGGGAGTGAATACAAAGTATTGACCACGATCCCATTTGATAAAGTGTTTATAAAGGTAAACCAATACTGATAGAAAAAAATAATAATACCAAACCGGATTGACACATTATCGTCACAAATCACGTGGCAATTGTGGCTTGCAAAAAAAATGTTGCTTAATCAAACTGTAATGAACTTTTCCAACGTTGCATATTGTGTTTAGGTGATTTCTGTGGAGTTTGTCCACACGCCTGAAGGCGCAGACGTAATCAGAAACTTTGTTGAATCCAAAGGATACACCACGGCTAAAGGGGTTACATTCCCCCATTTTCCAGTCCAAGATTTCATCTTCATTCACAAAAGTCTCCTAAAGTGACTTTGGTGAAGTGATATTATGAGATTCCAGCATTTTCATATTTTCTCTATTTTAAAATCATTACAGCTATTTTACCTGAAAAATTATTATTATTATATTTTTCTTATTAAAAGTAAAGTGAGTTCTAAAAGATCTAAAATATAAAAACAACGGTTGCCCATTGCCCATCTTTTGTGAGAAGGCTTTTCATGATCAAGTTCAGTCATTCCAGGATTCCAGGATGAAAACAAAATCATCGCAAAATATATTTTAGAGATTTTATCTTCTAAATGATGTATGTTTTTGGGCGAGCGTGATCATGATTTTTATCATGAAGCAATTTTTATTACTTCAAACATACAAAAGGAAAGCCACGATGATCATGATGATCACGAATCCCATTGTGTCCCATTGTTTTCGTTTTAGGCAGATGGCCCAAACTAGTTCGTTCCAGGATGGCTAACAACATAAACAAGACAAGTTTACTCAAACATACACAACTTGTGTGTAACAACTTTTCTTGAATTTTAAACCACAAATGATTATTTTTCTCGACATCTGTCATTATTCGCAAATGTTGTCCTCTCTCGAAAATATTTTTATTTGGAACAGGATAATTAAATAGAAAATGGTTTTTTGCATCCCCTAAACCGATCCAACCACACATGGAACTAGTGACCCAATACCTTAGTTGTAAACCAGTTTTTATTTTTGCAGAGAAGAGGGTGTCACACATTTTTTTGCATTTCTTCGCCAGCGGCTGCACAAGTGTCCTAAATTAGAAACTGGAACTAAAATGCAATTTCAAGATAGATGAGAGTAGCAACAAAGATCTTTGAAGAAGGGACAAAAGGCAATTATTATTAAAGTTGGATGAAAATGATACAATTTAGTATCATTGAAGCAGTATGCATGCCGACACCCGACCGGTACAAAAATATATATTCGCCATAAATAATGTGGTTCTAAATCAGAGTGAAGGTATCACATTTCACAAAAGTATATATGTGTATATAAAATACTCATCAATAATTCTCCAGCAGCGATAAAAAAACTGACCAGATATACCTTTCAAGATGACAGGCTACATTCATATGTGCAAAACTAGTATGGAAATCGAGCAACAAAGTATATGGCAAAGTGAGCATTTATCGAAGGCGTGGTCCTCCAAATCCAAACCATCTTCAGATCTTGATTCAACATCCACACTAATCCAAACCAGTGTGCATGCATGTAAGTACCTAATCAGGGATAGAGAGAGCATTCATGTACAAAACAAATCATTCGGCATTTTTTATATCGAAAAACACCCCTTTTGTATTACGTAAGGGAAGAGTATATCCAGTGTGTCAGTGTTTCAGAGCATTTGGAATCTATATTTCTGCAGAGGTGAGGACCACTATAAATACTTTGAGCTGAGTTGGAATCATCATCACAATCTTGTTTAATCCGCTGAATTCACAAGCTTCCAAGCAACTCCACAACCCAAAAACCAATCATCATGTCTCGCCTTGTAAGTTTTCCAATCAAACTTCTTTCTGGAAACAATTGATTGAATTGATGTTTAAAAGTTTCCTAATGTACTTCCCAGAATGATTTACTAATTTTCTTGGCTATTTTTTTTCTTGTCAAATTCCAGTTCGCTATCCTCTTTCTCGCCGCCGTCATCGCTGTTGCCAGCGCCCAATATTACGGCTCATACTATGGCGGCTATGGAGCTTACCCAGCCTACTCTGGATACGGATATTCTGGATATTCTGGACTCGGATATGCCGGATATGGAGGTTACTCTGGACTTGGATACGGATACGGATACTACAAGAAGTAGATGACTTAGTTATAAAATCACTAGTGTTTAAGTACCCAATTGGTCAATGAAACTAAACGAGCTAAAATGTTTTTCGAAACATTAATTCGATCGAGACAAAAATAAAACCCCCGCGTTTATAAGCTACAAAACGTAATTACATAATGTGCATGTTCGACTGATTTTCATCATGATTCTGCGTTCATCATGAACTGCAATTCTCATAATGCGAATCGTGATCAAGTTGAGTAACTGGATAATCCATGATAAATCCAAAATCCCACATACATACTTATACGCCGCCAAAAAATATTAGCTACATTCACAGGGCACTATTACACATCAGATACACATGCCGTTGCAGATAATGTGATTGTTATAGTTTACCAATGGTTAATGTGTTATCGGTCCGGCATAATTACCGGTATATTTAATTCAAGCTCCACAGCACAGCACCGGCGAATACTTATGAATTAAACTAAAACTGCAAAATACGTCATAAAACATCAGTAACCACTTGCGTACTCCTATTCTCAAATGTATTTATTGCTATTTGTGAACAAGTTATGACGATTATGAAGTACTTTGGATGCAGTAGGTACATGGACATGAACACGCAAAACTTGTGTTTTCTTTAAAAACATGCTTGAAACAAAAAAAACCGCACAAGTCATCATGTTCAAAATATTATTACATTTTTGTGGAGCAACAAAATGAGTAATGAAAGCGATGATGAACCAGGAACTCACTAAAATTCTTTCGTGTTTTTTTAGTATTTTTGTAGAGAATTTTTATAGACTTCTACATAAAAGTTTTTTGCTGGAAAGATATTTGCCGTTGCTGTCTTGATTATTAAAATTTTATATTTCACCACATACTGAAAATTCCATGCTGTATGAAAAGTACCAATTTATAAAAACTTTCAATTTTTTATATCATATCACGTTTCAAATGATGGGTGAAGATGAACTCTATACATCGGCTACTCCTTACATTTAAAATTCTCTCCGGTTATGCGTGCCTCATAAATAAATTTGCAACTTGTAAATTGGCATATCCATGAGACGTCTGACGCTGGAGGCTAGAGAGTCAATTTCACAAACTCACAATCAGCGGTTGAATCTCATTCCCGCACCTCAACTGTAATCTGAGGTAAGTTAGCATTCTCTGGATTCCAAAAGAGTTCCAACGTAAAAAATTTCCACATTTTTATTTGCCAAAAGAAGCTCAGAATAAATTGTGTAAGATGTAATCAAAATGCCACGAATATAGAAAACCGCACGAGCATATATGCGTATACCACTATTCAAGTACTCATCTTTATTTTTCTCAACAAAAAAATTATTTTCGTTACTTACCGAACACATTGAGTCAACTCCCAACTCACAACCGGGTTCATCATAGACAACAATTAATGGGCAAATCTTCCCAAATGAATGTAGTATATTATTGAAGTAAAAATCGTTACATAATTTTTTTGTGCAGAAAAAAACTTATCCTGACCCATCCTTCGATTATCATTTGCATGAAGCCGCAAAACTATATGATTCTGACTCACTGGATATACTTTATAACGTTCACTTTTTTGTTGAAGATTATATTCCAGTGAATTATGTACGTAGGCTGAATAATTGACAATTCACGATGCATCATGAACCAGTTTTTGCCCACAGTAATAATAATCTTTGGCCGACTCTCGTCATGTCTTGTCGCTTGTTAAGGATATTATGTCTTGTACGAATACTACGAATCTAATGGAGTTGAGGAGAGAAAAAAGTGGTCGCTGGTCGCTCTGCATATTATTTACCTACATTTCTAAATCCTGTAATGCAGAGATGCTTTTTTTGCATACGATTCGAAGATGAGCGAGAGAGATGATGATGTGTTCCATTTAGCATTTTTACCTATATTTATACACACAAATCTATATACTACAATAAAACAATTTTTTTGCTGGACATGTTTTTTACTTCAGCTCAGCATAAGCATGAAAAGCATAGTGGTGTTGGACTGGACTGGGCCTGGAATACATGCTTGAAGGTAGATCCTTCCCTTCAGAGCAACAATGGTAATTGCAATTTTGGCTAAATTATAGCGTTCGTTTGGGCAGCGTAATATCTTTTCCAGGTTTTCGCTTCTACTATAAATAGCCAAGGGTGAGGTTGGGAAAGGTATCAGAAGCTCGCTAAGTTTCCTTTCAACACAACCTAAAAACACAATCTTGAAGTTTCACCTTCACCCAACCAACAAATCAACATGTCTCGCCTTGTAAGTTTCCAAAAAATATTTATTCCAAAAATTTACAAAATTCATTCCAGGAATAAACTTTGCAACAAAAACATGGTCACTTATCTCGTTTATTTTTCTTTCTTCTTTTATAGTTTGCCATCCTCCTCCTCGCTGCCGTTATCGCTGTTGCCAGCGCCCAGTACTACGGTGGATATTATGGCGGTTATGGAGCTTACCCAGCATACACCGGGTATGCCGGATATGGCGGTTATGCTGGATATGGATATGGAGGTTTGGGATACGGTTATTCTGGACTCGGATACGGATACTACAAGAAGTAAAAAACGTTTTTAGCGTTAATTTAAAACACCTGCTACCATTGGCCCTCTTCAGTCTAAAATCATGTCGCGTTGTCGTTTTTGATCAGTGGCAAAAATAAAAATTTGTCGTTTTGTTAATATCAAAAAAAGTATTCACTCGTGTTTCTGCTCATGGGAATTTATTTTGCATAGTTGGCATTTTGGAAACGAGCATATATTTCCGTTGGACTTTATATTTTCATCATCGGCATACCACTAGCTAGAATGAGGAAGAAAATCGACTCTGGAGGAGATTTCACAATATGACCTGCGGTTCAATGGATGGGGCAACGAGAGAAGCGATACAAATTGGTGAATTGTCATAGTAAGTATGCTTCATACTGGGTTGCAGTTCCAGCCATTCCAGACTGAACCCTGACATTTCATCGAAATTTCATCCTCCAATTCTCATAAGAAATTTAAGATTCCAGGGGATGTGAAATTATCATCACACATCCTTTATTTCATACCAACTCTAGAATAAGGCACATGATTTAGTACTAATATGTCTTCCCAAGCTTCGTCCATTTTGCTACCTGAAAAAGCTGAAAAAGACGAGTCGCAAGAAGCAGAGGAGAACTTTGGGTTTTTTGACGAGAAGAATGAGGAAATTGAGGATAAAATGGTGCAAGTGGACAGGGAAGATGACACCCCAAATACGGCAAATGACAATACTCACTCAATGTTACATCCTCTTTTAATCGATGCGGTAAAATGCTATCCATTACATCTTGAAATCGCAAACATGTCACCACGCATGATATTCTCATTGAATCAATAATGTTTTAGGTCCTGACACATTTGGTGAAATTCATTTCAATTCCTGATTTAAAATCGTGTCGTGCCGTTTGCCACAAGTGGAACAGCATAATACTGCCCCGTTTCAAGCTAACATTTACAGCAGAAATTTCAGTAATTTTTCATTCATTCATACTAAATACTCTATTTGCGATTGCTCACAATTCCCTACAATTTCTTTTAATTTCAACTTTGTAATATAATCTTCAGAGTTATCTCAATCCACAATTCGGAGTTCAACCTCGAATCGCAGAGGATTTTGTGGAAGACATGCGCGAAAGTAGAGAGATCCCATTTACACGCTACGTGCTGGCAGATTTTCCCTGGAAAACACAAGTTGCCGATGATTTCTTTTGGTTATGCGGACCGACCTTGACAGAGTTTACACCTTGGCTGCAGATGAATGGTAGACAATGGGATTTAGTGAGTGGAGCAAAGTTTCTAATGACACTTATGACACATATTTGAATAATTTGAACACCAAGGATAGTTGACAAGTATTTAATCGTTTATCAAGGGCGACCTCCGTAATCTTCTTTTGTACCATTGCCCCCGCTTGGAGAAACTCTACCTGTCACCCGCTCCCCAATGGTTTCGAAAGCAAAACCACTTTTTCCCTCCAACCGGAGACAACTCACGGGAAAATCCAAGCCTCCCTTCCATAAAGGAACTTGTGCTTAACGCCTTCCGCTCATATCCTGTCGAGTTCCTCCGCGATCTATTTTCAGCGACAATAAACCTGCAAAAGCTCAACCTCAGATGTCACAACGAAGAAGACGTCAAAGGTTCTGGAGAATGGCCGGATGTTAGCGTTTTTGGTGCGATTGAATGGGCTGGGCGAGAGCGCACTTTGAACGCTCTTGTTCTCGTCGACATTTCCGATAATCTCCTCCAGTCTTTGATCGGCTTGTCCAGTAACGGATCTTCTTCGTCTCTCAGACTCAAGCGGTTCACTTGGGTATTTCAGAGAGAAGAGTGTCCCGTATCGTGCCAACTTCTTCAAAAGTTTTTCAAGTGTCAGCAACACAGCCTCGAGTATTTGATGCTTGACCAATTCTCCAAGTTTGACAAATTGATCACACCCCACTTCTTCCAGTTCCCGGTGATGACCCGCTTGAGAATGTTCTCATATGGACATGACAGTTCGGATGCTATTGAGCCTTTTGACTTGCCAAAGAATTTCCCTTGTTTGAAAACCCTTCAAGCTGGCTATTATACGGATGAAAGCTACTTTAGCTCAAGGATGAATATCTTTGAAATGTCGAGATTTTGGCTGAGCTCCTCCATCAATCCCACCAACATTACCACTTTTCACATTCATAAACCTGTGTTGGCCAAGGATATTGCTCTGATGACGAAAATAATGCCTTCGGTGACGAACTTGAAAATTGTCATTTTCTCAAGGGAGGCGATGACACAGATTTGGAAAGGATGGTCTGGCTTGGTCAGCCTCAATTTGAGTCACAAATGCGTCAAAGATATTGACTCTGCGTTCACAGGGATCCCCAAAGAGGAATTTTTCAGAATTGTTACCGAAAATAATTATCAAGACGAGGCCACAACACTTGCTGTTGGACCCTCCATACGTGACTTGAAAAGTATGACTACTGAAAATTTATTTGAGATCCGTGTCTCTCAAATTTCAAATTAGGTCCATGTTCAAAGTAATAACCTTCTTCATCATCTAGATTTACGCTCATTGATTGTTATGGACGGTTTATGCTCCCACTTGAGTACTGCCGTTGACCTCAGCATACTCCTTTCCGATTTCACTGGATATCATGGCATAAAACATTTGTCAAAGTTAAAGGAGGTAGCTATTGAGGGGTCCATGGTATGCATCCATTCGATATTGTTTGTATAAGTATTGCATAATAGAACAAAGACTTCATAATGTTGACCTAAAAATTGGTGTTTCTGTCCTTAGTTGACACACCAGTGTTGTCTCAAATTACTGGAGGAGCTAAACCTGGAAGCATGGCGGTTTACAGATATGCACAATGCAGATCTGGTGCCACCCCAAAACATTCGACAGATTGAAAGATTCTTTAACGAATTTGAACAGGAGCGTTACTAAATATTCAACATTTTCATGGTACAAAAGACAATTTTTTGAGACTGACAAAAATAAAAGCTGGATCACACCAAACCATTAAAGTGTCATCGTCATCAGCGTAAAATTAGACACGGTCTGTAACAAGTCATAAGCTAGATCCTCCTCTTCTCTGTTCAAATTACATGTTCACAGTGAGAATTGTGAGTGAAAGACACAATCATGCACGCATTTTTTTGCATTATTACATTTTTTACGCATGCGTTTGCTAATGATAAAAGGACTGCCCACAGAAGAAGGTGTGCGTCTCGAAAGGGGAATGTGGTTGGCGTGTGTGTGTCGTGTCAAAGTTTTGCATCACGGAGGAATTTAGACTCTCTATTTTTCTGGTTTAATGATTTATTTATTACTCAATTCAAGTGCAACAAAAACAAGTCTTCCAAAACGACTCACTTCTTCGCAATCTGATATGGTACCTTAAATGCAAACCTGCTAGTTCGACAGGTTTGATGAGGCTTGTGTTTGTATTCTTAAGCAATACTCAGAAGTAAATATAGATAGTTTATGTTGGGCTGATATGTGTTACGATATCATCCAGGAAGACAAATATAATGCATTTTCATCTCTCTCTATTTTTGTACTTTGCTAAATATCGGTTGGATTGCATGTATCGATTCGTGGAAGAGTAATGTGTGTAGGATTCGTCGTTTTTTGTGTTTGTTGTAGCGTTAAAAACAAAATGATGAATTGATGTGTTTAAAAAAATCAGGACTAGGACAAAAGCGAAACTAGCTGGAAATGGATTGTCGCTTCTGTCTGATGCTAAATCTGCATCGACTCTGATTATACAACAACGTTAAAAGGGTCAGTTTCTTTTGTAAATGCATGTGTACATGTATGTGCATATTTAGTACCAATGTTTTGGAAATAAAATTTTCTGGAGAAGTATAAATAGGCTGAGCAGGTTCCAAGAAAGTATCAGAAGCCTTCCAAGTCTCATACCAAAACAAACTAAAACAATTCCTTCGAAGTTCGCCTTCACCAAAACCAAAAATCAACATGTCTCGCCTTGTAAGTTTCCAAAAAAATATTTATTCAAAAAATTTACAAAATTCATTCCAGGAATAATCTTTGCAACAAAAACATGGTCACTTATCTCGTATCTTAACCCTTTCTTATTACAGTTCGCTATCCTCTTCCTCGCCGCCGTCATCGCCGTAGCCAGTGCGCAGTACTACGGTGGATATGGGGGATACGGGGGATACGGGGCTTACCCAGCTTATAGCGGTTACTCTGCTGGATATTCCAACATCGGATACGGCGGATTAGGATATGGTTACTCCAACTTGGGTTATGGATATTACAAGAAGTAGATTCATAATTTTTAAAGACCAACTTGATATCTTAAAAAATAATTCGAAATCGCAAATCGCACTATGAATTCGGTCGACAAAATAAATAAATTTCTTCGTTTTTAATTAAACACAATTGATGTGACATACGATTTATTTACATTTGAATGGTTTGAGCTGCAAAGCATATTCAAAAGTGGGGAGAATATTATACTGTTGACTCTAACAGAATTTCATTTTTGGTATTACCGATAACATAAGTAGGTCAACCATCATAAGACTAAGCTCATTCATGTAACTTCAAATTACTTTATATAATCCCAACATCATATCGGCAAAATTGGAAATTCACTTGGGATATTGATAATATCCTTTTTGCAATGGAAATTTTAGCTAATTAAGAAAATCAAGTGTAAGGTTTTATTCATTTCACAACTAACATAAATAGTTTACTGTGACATAGATTCTCTGTAGGTGGGCACATTTGTTCTCTTTCCAACATAACTTTATATAGCTCTTCGAAGACATTAAGGTGCAATATTTTTCCGGTTCATAATTAAAGTCTTTGGCACTGACACTACTGCGCGAATTCCAGCGGTCCATGGTTTGGCAAGGGTGCAAAAAAATGTTTATATTAATGTTTATATAAATAAAACGAGTATATTTGGCACATAGCGAGCCATAATCTTTGGTCCAGATCAACCCATTCATAACCATCGCCCAAACAGTTCTTTCTCAGAATTGAGCCATATTGCTCCAATTTCACGTTTCAGGTTGATATGAATTTATTTGGCATATCAATGATCATCACAACCCAGCTTTGCTTTCCTGAAACTTCAAAAGTGACTGTGGTTGTATGGTCCATGAGTCAATGGCAGTGGGCGTTCAATAAACCGCGACTATGCAGTTTTCACTTGCCAACTTTATGTTGTTAGTCTTGTTAGCCCAACTGCCACTGCCACCAACTCAATCACAGCTCCTCGGACCCCATAAATGCTTGCTTTGGAGTCAGCAAAATGAGGTGTGTGCCGATGATGGTTTGCCCGTGACAATTCAATCATTTGGATAGTCTCATTGACACAGGTGAGATCCTTTGAAATTTCGTACCCTTCATAACACTCGCAAGTATTTCCAGTCCCACAATAGGCGAAGCTAACACATCTATTTTTCCCGTAAGTCACACATTCGCCTCCCACTCTGGTGGAACATCTCCCCCTCTCCTTATCAAAGATTCGCACATCTTCTTCTCTACCGCCCTTCACAACTCCGCATTCATTCGGTGTATCCTGGACGCAAGCTCCACTCCCATCATCATGGAATCCGAGGTCACAAATACACTCTAACCTCCAATCATGTCTTCTCTCGCCCTTTGCCGATTTCACAGCACAATTGGCATGCTCGACACAACTGTCCTCCCCAACCTCACAAGTTGACCCTGCCCTCAACTCACATTCGTGTTCGTCTTCATTGTACAATCTGTCCAGTTCGCAAGCACACTTTCCATCCGTACATTTGACTCCAACATTATCACAGTCTTGGTCAAAATCACACTTTGACCCGATTTCTGGGACGCAACTGTCCCCCTTCTCGACGAAGCCTTCTACACAGTCACAAATCCCGAAGAAGGGTCCATCATCCGACTCCGACCTATACTCATCGTCCACACAAATTGCATTCTGAACGCAGCCCCTCTGCACATCCGCCCATCCTTCAAATTCACACAATTCTCCCAACTTTCCAACACATTTCCCCTGATATTCGTCGTAAATCATATTCACCTTGTCAAGACAGTGACAAATCCCATTTTTAGGATGATCACAAGTCAACAGTTTGTGCACATTGCACAACTCAAGAGGTGAACACTTGCCACCATGAGACTTCATACAGACGTTGTCAAACTGGGAGTTATCATCAAAGTACGGCTTACAGTAGCACTCTCCACGAATACACTCTTTGTTTCGGTCATGTCTCTCACAATCTTCTGATGATGTGCATGTCAGTCGACTCTTAACTTCTGGATTACTGCCCAAGACTGGGATTGAGAGGAGGGCAGATGAGATTGCGACAAAAGTTACAAATGTCAAGGTTGATCTCGCTAATGATGAAGAATGCATATTTCTGCTGGATGATGCTTCTACCTCAACAGGCGAAGACTAAATGACTTCAAAAAAATTGTGAGTGAAAGGCTCTTAAGATGAGAGAGAGAGGTGTGTGAGTGTGTGTATTTAGCCAAGCCAATAATTTTTGTTTAGTTTTGTTCACAAGTGTTTTCTCATATAAGCACTCTCGTTGCACGCACTCGCCTCTTAAACTCATGAAAAGTTTGACAGAATGTGATAATTGCAGTAACGAAGATGTGCTAAATGTGATGACAAACTTTTCAATGTTCCGAAATATACGCAAGAGTTTTTGGTTTGGGGCCGACTCATCCTCGGGGCAATGGCACTGTGCAAGCAACTGTACAACGCAATAAGATAAAGGCGTCAGGAGTGGTTTTCCTAAAAATCCAATGCGCAGGTTCGAGTGGTCAACGTAAATAGTTTATTGCTTTGTGAACACTTTGTTCTTTTATGACAGTGATTTTGCGAAAAGACTTTTTTTCATGATGATGTATGGTCATGGTTTAAAGGTATAAATATAGGTACATAAAGCCACATTTTTGGGATAGAGAAACCTTTGTCAGTTGCAAATAAATATAAGAATTCCCATCTCCGCCGCTTTATTTGAGTGTGAGCGATTAATGTGAGGACGAGACTGAGGATGATGATTGGGAACGACAAAGCTTATGTAAACAGACGGTTTTAGGTCGTGATCATCATTGTTATAAACGTATACCTACATACATACTACTACGTATGTACGTAATGGCTCCAATTTGTATTTTCATGTAAATAGGAAGGTGATACGGTGAACATTCATGAACGATACGAGAATTGGAGTTCGCCGAAATTAATCTATATTTGCAGCGATGATGAGGATGACTCCAGTCCAGAGGAAGGAGATAACAAAGAGATAAAAAGGCGAGTGTGGCAAAATATTTTACAGCTCTCTTCAAATATTGTCCGATGTGTTTCTCATATTTGATTTGTGCACCCAGTGGGAGTAATATATCGGCTGTTTGGAATATATGTATACAACTAATACCTTTATAAACCAATCCAAAGGATTAATGAACATGTGCACCCACAGTGCTACATTCTGATATCACTCCTTGATGCTCCCATTCCCACATGAAAGAAATACCTGGAGATGAGATAACACGCCACCAACACCAAACCAGCTGCATGTATTTACAAAAATTACAACTTGAGCATAATCTGACACGCGTGTATTATTGTGTAAGTCTGTTATATGGATTAGGTTGATTGAAGACGATTTTTTTGCAGAGCTTTGTCTTGTGACAGTTATGCCGACTTTATTAACTTAATAATACATAGTTTCCTCTGAGTTTTTTCCCACCCCGTGTTAAATCCCCATAAGATTGCAACTCCATTTAAAATACATGGAGTTTTGATCGCCCCTTTAAAATACATGGAGTGATGATCGCCCCTTTAAAATACATGG